>MUZC01001454.1:30862-47749 GCA_002072015.1 Radix auricularia
TATATATATATATATATATGTAAATGAATGTTGAGATGAATATAACATGAATGGAAATGTGAATATGATATAAGTATAGATATGAATATAATTATTTTCATTTTAGATTAATTTTAACTTAATGTTTTAAGTTAGAAACATTTTTTTTAAGAAGGGGGGTGAATGTCACGTGATAATTTGCATATTTGTAATTTGAGAGAGAGAGCACGTGACAAGACAGGAAGGCTACTCAGTTGCGTGTGAGAAAGAAGAAGAAAATGGTGGACAGAAGAATGGCGAAAAGCTAGACGCATTATATCAGTGTATAAAGTGTACATACTTTTGTGTTGGATTAAAGTTAATTAATTTCAAAAGTCTTCAGTGTTCTTGATGCTACTTATCGTATACGCCTACACATAAGTGGAAGAGACCTAACCAGAAAAGTCACAGTGGAATAAGAGCTACATTGATGTCAGTTACATTAACTGTCAGAGAAGACAGTTACAATAGGCTTGGAAGAACTCTTCTACCGTCATATTTAGGGGTATTATAAAAGAGGAACATTAGTTGCTCATCAGTTTCTCAGAAATTTACGTGTGTGAAAACGGAAAATACTTTGGAATATGGATTGACGAAACGAGGGAGAAAATCCTTGATTCTTGCTAACTATGAATTCACAATGCATGTCAACTTTTTGTAAGTGTTTATACCTTTTTTTCAATTTTCCTATTACAAAATAAATGTTCAAAATAATATTTCCTACTGTTTTTTAAATATATTTTAGACTTTTATATATGGTACTATTTTAAATTAATTATTAAAAATAACATCTCATTCTATTTTTAATTTTTAAGAGATATTAATATAAAACTATATTATTTGTTAAATCATCATACTAGAATTAAATAAACGTTAAAAATAACTATTGGTTACCGTTTTTATTTAAAAAGAAATAATATTAAACTTAAAATATTTATTTTTAATTAAAAAAGAATTAAAAATGAATTTTTAAAAACCTAAATATTTCACGCCTTAAAAAGAAAGGGGCCGAATCGTCCTGGGGTCGAATCGTCCTGGGGTCGAATCGTCCTGGGGTCGAAGTGTCCGACTACCAAGATTATTATAATGACTTTAATAGTAGAACAGTTCATGGTCAACAGTTGTGACAGTTATTCAATGAAACAGTAACTCAATCTAGATCGAATTTGAAAACAAAAATTAGCAAAAATTAGACTTGACAATAATATAATACACATAATTTATCTGCTACCGTTTCATTTACAATGGATGAGGTCAAGTTTTAGGTAATCTTCCGATTATGAAATCTATTGACGCAGGAAAAGAAGTAAAGTAGCGAAACTTGACCTCATCCAGTGATGAAATAATTAAAGAGGAAAAAAAACAATTTGACTAAAAAAGATTAGATTGACAAATAATGTGAACAACTCTTGTGCTAAATTGAATCTGTTTATTATGCTCTTGTAATGGAGTGAAGTGTTATCCATAGATACGACCGGCATCAATCTTACCATGATGAAGTTAAGTGTTCATTCATAGTTAGGACTGGCATCATTCTTACAATGGTGAAGTGAAGTTTTAATCCATAGTTACGAATGGCATCAATCTTACCATGGTGAAGTGAAGTGTTTATCCATAGTTACGACTGGCATCAAACTTTAACCACAATTGTTTCCTGGAAGGATAATAGCAGGGAGATCAACTCGTTCTCTTCTAGCCACTCAACAACCTCTGAATGGGCATTTTCTCTTCTAGCAATAATTGCCATGGGTTCTTTTTGCCTTCTAACAGCTATTCTCAAAGGACGGATGCGTTGTAACTGAGTTGATTTTTGAGCAGTTTGGGTGTGCACATTCTACTGATCCCGAGCTCTGTCTTGTCTTGCATGTTTCTTCAACATTGTTTTTGAGGCAAAAAATAAGTGACATACTTTGCAAATTCGATCAAGTAAGCTGGTCTGCAAAGATGGATAATAAAGATGATAGGGTTGTACTTTGAAAATTCCTGTTGGTCCGGCATGATGTCATCAAATTTGAGAGTTTGTGCCACAAACATGGAAGGAAACTTATGAGAATCTGCATCTGCTTTTTCTGACGCATTAAGTCCATCAGTTGTTTGGTTAATTTTGGTTAAGGGATGATAGAATCTCGAAGGTAAAGCTTTAAAATATGAGCATCGTACTTTGTCGCAACATTTTATGTCCTGATATTTCAGAATGTGAGTGAAATATTGATAGATGCGAACATGATTGTGAATCCATTCCTGATCACTCGATATCAGTCCTGATGCATCCAGATTAGATTTATGAACAAAACATTCAAGAGATACGCTTTAAATCTGAAACGTACTTTACCATCTTGTAGCATACACTTGTAGCAGAAAAAAAGAAGATCGATATAATGACTTTCGGGGCACAGTTATTTATTTCTATTGTATCACAAATGTCGGAAAAGTAAAGATTCCTCTCGAAGTTTATGGAGAATTTACAAACACATTAACCTTGAAGAAGCAAACGTTGAATATTATACCTTCAAATAGGCCTATTTGTATGCATTAAAACATCCATCACTACCTAGTGAACTACAACTTGAAGAGGTTCTGCCATTCTTGATTAAAAAATACATAGCATCAGCTCTCCCTAATTTGTCAATACTCTATATAAAATTTACTTGAATCTTCCTGTAAACAGTGATTGAAAATCATCAAAAATAATTTGTGCTCAACAATGACAAACAAACGTTTGTCTGGATTGGCATTAATTTCAAATGAACGTGATCTAGGTGAGAACTTTGAATTCGAATCAACGATAAATCCTTTTGCTTCAATGAAATCACGTAAATAGGAATTTAATTAGGGCTCATGGCTCTAAATAAATTCACATAAACTAAGTTCTTTCTTGGATCAATAAATATACTATTGAAATAAATTTACGTTGCTATTTTGAAAACATATATGTTTATATGGTTGCTTCTGTTTTACTTGTTCGATGATTTGGAAATTGTATTAAATTATTAGGCTAACAATTAGTATTTACGCAATGCTCGGTTATTAGTAAAATTTAACGGCGCCTCATAAATCTTCCAGCCCCCCCCACGCAGACAATGCCAAATCCACCCCTGACAACAATAAGATAAGATAATACAATCCCCAGAGAGAGGTAAGGGTAAAAACAACTTTCTTATTCCGTATGCAAGAACAAACACATACAAATTTTCGTTCTTCCCATCCGGAATTCGGGCGTGGATGGGTAGCCTGAAGAAACCAGGGAAGTAAACACTTCATACTCTATCAAAATTTAAACAGTTGCTTGTATTTAATTTATCGGAGTAAATGTCTAGATGTATTTAGTGTCATAAAAAATTTCTAGTTGGCTAAATCAACGTGTTTGCCACAATAAATATCTGTTAGTATTTGTCATGCAAATAATATCTTTTTGGTTTTGTCATGGTTAATATTCGACTTTGTCATAGTAGGTGCCGTCCATAAATGACGTCACGCACTTAAGGGAATGGAGGGGGTCTCACTTTTGTGACGATGCGTGACGTGGGGAAGGGAGGGGGTTGAAGAAATGTGACGTGACATCGAAAGGGTAACTTAAAATAAAACTCCAACTGAAATATTTGGTCACTTAAAATTTATTTAATGATTTTTTTGTATTCAGTGCTTCTCAAAGTGCCGGTCGATAGGCCATCAGACATGAAAATTAAATATAATTATAATTCTTAAGTTTGAGAACCCACAAGAGAACATACGACATTGTTACCCTGTGTCGTTTGATATTGACAACAAAGCGTTTGTGATGTAATCTCAGCTTCGTTTGGTTCACTCGCGGCAGGAGTCTGCGAATTTTTTTTAGGTCAGTTATCCCGCTCCCTAACCCCCCCCCCCCCCCGAAACTGCAACTGGTGAGTTTTACATACAGGACAAGTGTCTAAAAAAGATCTGAATAGGATAATATGTAGATATTTTAAGTCAAAACGATACGGAATATCCATTTGGGGGTGGGTGGGGGTGAGGGGCATCTATTTGATACAATTATAAACGTTTTAAGTTTTATATAATTTTTCGATTGGTTTTTGGTCAAACGTCTCTGACCATTCTAAATATAATGATAAATGTGTCCATTTAAAATTAGTCAAAAATATTTATTAACTTTATTGAATGCATCAATTTCTCGACATCGCAATTCAAGAGGAGCACAAAATAACTATCTTCTGAACTCATTTTTTTTATGCACTAACTTTAAATGTGACAGAAACAATTACGTGATACAGTCAGATTAGAATTATTGTCACCCGTGTCATTATAAAGAAAAGTAGGTTGGATTTAGGTGTCTTCGAATAGTACATAAATAAGAAATCTACATAGATGACAAATTTTACTAATGCATTTTCTGGAAGGAATTGGTTCAATAGTGGGCATATGTTCAAAGCGTACACGTACACATGACGTAGTTGAATATCGATCTATATTATCTATATATATAAGACGCATTTGTTGTGTGTCTGTCTGTCTGTCTGTCTGTCTGTTCCCTAATAACTCAAGATCCAGACAACCCACTACAGTGAAATTTGGTAAACGTACACATAATTATGGCACGGGTTCAAAACAGCGACTGTCAAAACAGCGACCGTCATAACAGCGACTTCAAAACAGCGACTGTGTCAAAACAGCGACCGTCAAAACAGCGACTTCAAAACAGCGACTGTATCAAAACAGCGACTGTATCAAAACAGCGACTGTATCAAAACAGCGACTTCCCCACAGAGCTATTCTGGTCCAACCGTAAACCTAACACAGTGGTTCTCTACTTTTTGAAACACACCCCTTTTTCATTTTCTAAACTTATCCAAGGACCCCAAGTGAAAAAACTACATAAATGCATAGAGAAAAAATAACACCTAAAACAATAGCAACATTTTGATGAAGTATTTAATGAAAATTTTATGTTTTGATTTAAATAAAATTTAAAAGCAATTAATGACGCAGATTAGCATATGCTACATACATATGCACTTATTCATATACAAACAGCTGATGAGTGAAATAAAATTGTATCAACAAAAATTAAAAATAACATTTAATTTGTCTTAGCTCCATAATATATAAATGAATTAAAAAGAAGATTTAAAACAGTTTGTTTTCTCTCGTTAGCTAGCAGTCAGTGAAATGATGACGTGTGTATGTGGCTTGGTACTTCAGATTTCGTAAATCATCAACAGCCTGTTGTTTGCGAGCATGTATATATACCAGCTCCGAATGGGTACCTAACTAGACAATAGTTAGGCGGCTGGGGTAATGCGTGGAACCCCTATAGCCGTGGCCTGTGACCGCTGCATCACTTGCCAACAGATCATCTCTCATGGTCTGTGGACGCAATTATCTTCTGCATAGAAGGAGCGTCTGTATATCTAAGATAAGATAAGATACCCGGTATCCTTTTCAACGTCCAACTAAGCACACCCGATCCGATGTAGTCGGACAATAAAAAGGTCACGTGGTCAGGTAAAGGTAATTAGATTCACTCTACCCCTAGTCATTTTATTTACATTTCCCGTAAAGCTCGCCAGCAAAGGTTGACCTGTGGTCGTCGCTTAGTCTAGCCCTCGTAACGTGTCCTTATGTAACATGGGCCAGCCAACGAACAGTGCCTGGTCTCGGTAGACTTCAATTGATCTCTCCACCCCGATCAAAGTGGCGATGTATTAGGACTATAAAAATGCACGTGGTCAGCTAGTCCTTTGTAAAGATACCTAAATTTATTCTGCCTCTCACTCCATTATTTACCTTCTCATAACACTCGCCACAACCATTGATATACATTACACTATAACACAAAAGTCAATCTTCCCTCCACTCCCATGCCAAACATACTTAGAAAGGACCACATTTATCTTTAGTTTTTTAAACATATTTTTCCCTGCGGTTTCACACTTTTAATCGTAAAATCAAAATCAATTAATGAAATATAAAAAACAACAAACCAATTTGTTATTAAGGTGTTGACATAAATGGCGAACCTCGCAGCACTGAAACCACCACAAACCTGCGCCCTTTCATTCACTTCTGTTTCTTGTGTAGACCTACCTGGCATAAAAACTGAATTGTAATAAGATGTACAAAGTTGGAAGTATATAAAGTTAATACATTAAATAGTTACGAACACCGTGTAGCGGACAATATTGTTCAAGCAGCTGGGCCCGTATGACCTAACAGAACGTTCCTTAATTGTTTTTGACGTTTTGTTCAGTTTATTTTCGTCTTAGTTTATGAGTATGACGAATGCATTGATAGGATGAATAAAAGTTTATAATGCATTATAGTTCATAATAGTTTGTTACTGAGTGTGTAAAATGAGGTGCATGGATGGTGGCTAGGTTACATTGTATGGCGATCATTAAGGTGAAAATACTGCGGCGTTTATAATGGTTACCCTGCCAAATTTAAAAAAAATTAAAGTCCCCCTTGTCTAAACGTCACGTGGTCGACTGTCCGGTGGTTACACAATGGCATGTTACGAAGGCTAGACAAAGTGGCGACCACGGACCGCCTGTTATGGAGTAGGTAAACAAAGAGATTGGGGGCTTAAAGAATGTAGGTACAATAAAAATGATTATCTGAACACATTGCCTTTTTATTATCCAATTATATCGGATTGGAGTGGTGAAGGAGTTGAATAGATTTGGAAGGATCTAATATTAAACCATATTATTTTTATTTTTAAAAACTAGAAGAAAAAAAAAACAATTTTTTGCGAAGTAAAAACGAGGGTCGAAACATCCGAGGATCAAAAAGTTCTGTAGTCAAACTGTCTCTGCCTCTCCCACCACAAACCCCCTCAATAAATCGATTTAATCTATGTTTGCTAGTCTCTATCGAGCTTTCTGCACAATACATATGACTAAAGTAATAACAGTTATAATTTTATTTTTGAAAATTTTTTTAATGTGCCCTGAAACTGTGTAGACTATCTTTAAAACACCACACCAACATTTATTTATACACACATCCAGTTGATTATTTTAAATTTTATATTGTACCTTCTCTACAAAAAAGCTTGCATTATCACAAGCAAAAGAAAAAAGTCGCTATTTTGATACAGTCGCTGTTTTGATACAGTCGCTGTTTTGAAGTCGCTGTTTTGAAGTCGCTGTTATGACGGTCGCTGTTTTGACCGTCGCTGTTTTGCCCGGATGCGCATAATTATACGGGGAAGGTTCTTAAATAGGTTTCGTTCCATAAAATCATACTCATGGGCGCAGGGGGCCCAACAACTTTTTTTCCTTGTTTGGGCTATATAAAAAATGAAAATCAACAATTTTTCTCGAGGCGGCAGAAGCATGAAATTTTAGGAAATAGTTGAGTATACTTCTGCAATGGTAACAGGCAAAAATATATTTAAATTACTTCCTTCTGGGGGCTGGGGGCCCAAATTTAGTTTTTTCTCTTATATGAACTATATATAAAAACTAAAAATCACTAAATATCCTATTTTACGGATAGGTAGAAGCATGAAACTTTGGCAAGTTGTTGAGTACGCCACCCCAACGATATTTTGCGATAAACAATTTTTAACTTCCCACTCATGGGGAACCGGGGGCCCAAATTTAGTGGGTTTTTTTAACTTATATGCGCTATATAAATACTGAAAATCACCCATTCTAATATTTCCCGTTTAGGTAGGAGAATGAAACTTTGGGAATTTGTTAAGTACTCTCTCCTAAAGCAAATTTGCGGAAAAGAATTTCAAACTTCCCACTCATTGGGGGCCGGGCGCCCAAATGCTTTTTTCCCTTTTATTAGTAACAAACTCATCACTAATTCTCCAATGTACCGTGTCGTAAAAACATGAAACGTTTAGAAATTACTCTCCTGGCAATAATGGCAAAAAAAAATAATAATTCTCACTTATGTGGTGCTGGGGGCCCAGATGTACTTTTTATTAAGTGGGCTATATTAACAAAATGTAGACAACGAAATACAATCACATCTCAACAGGTGAAAAAATATTTAAATTACCACTTACTTGGAGCCGGGGGCCCAAATGTAGTGTTTTTTTTTTTGTTTTTTTTTACCAATATATAAATACTGAAAATCCCCTATTCAACTATTTCCCGTGTAGGTAGAAAAATGAAACTTTGGGAAGTTGTTAAGTACACTCTCCGAACGCAAATTTTCAAAATAGAATTTTAAACTTCTCATTCAGTGGGGACCGGGAGCCCACATTTTTTCTTATATTAAAAACTCACTCATCACTAATTCTCAAATTTACCGTGTAGGTAAAATCATGAAACTTTTGGAAATTCTTGAGCATACTCTCCCGACAATAATGGCAATCGTTCCATAAATTCCCACTCATGAGGGCCGGGGCCCAAAAGCGTTTCCCCCCCATTATTTGAGGTATATAGAATTGAAAATAACCAATTATCCTATTTCCCGAGTAGGCAAAAGCAGGACATTTTAGGATATTGTTTAGTACATTACCAAAATTATAACAGGCTAAAATATATTTTTATTATTACTTTCTGGGGTCCAGGAGCAAAAATGTTTTTTCCCTATATGAGCTATATATAAATTGAAAATTACCAATTCTCCTATTTCCCGTGTAGGTAGAAGCATGAAAGTTTGGCAAGTTGTTAAGCACACTCTACCGACGCTAATTTGCAAAAAAGGAATGTCAAAAATCCCACTCTTGGGGACTAGGGGCCCAAATGTAGTTTTTTCTTATATTAAAAACCGTCTTATCTCTAATTCTCAAATTTACCGTATACGTAAAAAATGAAACTTTTGGAAGTTATTGAGCACACTCTCCCAACAAAAATGGAGAATTTTTTTTAAAAAATTCTCATTCAGGGTGGGGCTGGTGTTCCCACATGTATTTTTTTCCTTAAATGAGCTGTATTTCACATCTCCAATGGTAACAGATGAAAACATATTTAAATTATCTCTCTAAGGGGGCCGGGGCCCAATGTAGTTTTCTTCATTATATCAGTAATAAAAAAAGTGAAAATTACTAATTCTCCTATTTCCCGTTAAGGTAGAAGCATGATACTTTGGGAAGTTGAGAAATACATAACTGCAATGGTAAGAGGAGTAAAAAAATCACTCCCCTGGGGGCTGGGGCCCAAATTTATTTTTCTGATATAAAAACATTACGTATTCTCTAATTTTTGGTGATAGTAGAAGCATAAAAGTTTGGAAATGTGTTGAGGAGGCACTCACGATGAAAATTAACAAAGCAAATTTTTTAAAACTCCTGCTCACGTTTGGCCAAAGTTTATAAAATTTAAAAGCCACTAATTCTCATATGTTCGAGTAGGTAAAAGTATGAAATTTTCGAAAGTTGTTGAGTACACTTCTGCGATTGTAACATGCGAAAAGAATATTTATATTACTTATTTGGAGCCTGGTGCCCAAACATAGTGTTTTTTTCTCATTTAAGCTATATAAAAATTGAAAATCTTTAATTCTACTTTTTGGAAAAATGGGAATTCGGAAAGTTGTTAATTACACTACCATAAAGGTGCAGTCTTAACTGGTGTGCCAGAGTCTTGGCATTGATGGTATAGAATTGCAGAAACTATGCTTTTCTAATAGGCAATTGTATTTACCTGCTTTAAGATAAATGTACCCCTTTACTTCATGCAAATAAACAAATAGTATGCTTCTACAAAAAAGCTCATTAAAAAACCGTGAGAAGCCGGGTACTTGCCTCTAGAATATATATCAGACGCATTTGTTGTCCGTCCGTCTGTCTGTCTGTCTGTCTGTTCCCTAATAACTAAAGATCCAGACAACCCAGTCAAGTGAAATTTGGTAAACGTACACACAATCATATGGGGAAAGTTCTAAAATAGGTTTCGTTCCATAAATTCACATTCTTGGGCACGGGGGCCCAAAAACTTTTTTCCTTATTTGAGCTACATAAAAAAATGAAAATCAACAATTTTTATATTTCTCGCGGAGGCGGAAGCCTGAAATTTTAGGAAATTGTTTAGTACACTTGCGCAGTTGTAACAAGTGAAAACAATATTTAAATTACCTCTTTCTGGGAGCCGGGGGCCAAAATGTAGTTTTTTCCCTTATATGAACTAAATATAAAAACGTAAAATCCCTAATTATCCTATTTTAAGGATAGGTAGAAGCATGAAACTTTGGCAAGTTGTTAAGTACGCTACCCCGACGATATTTTGCGAGAAAGAATTTTTAACTTCCCACTCATAAGGAGCCGGGGGCCCAAATGTTGTTTTTTCTTATATTAATTAGAAACAAACTCATCACTAATTCTTCAATGTCCCGTGTCGTAAAAACATGAAACTTTTGGAAATTACTCTCCTGACAATAATGGCAAAAATAAAAAAAATAAAAAATTCTCACTAATGTGGTGCCAGGGGCCCAAATGTACTTTTTCTTAAGTGGGCTATATTAACAAAATGTAGACAACGAAATACAATCACGTCTCAAGAAAGATCAGGTTTCTGATTAGGTTGCAGCATGTCACATGCTTAACTAGCAGAGTACACCCCCGCAGTGGTAAGAGGTGAAAAAATATTTAAATTAGAACTTACTGGGAGCCGGGGCCCAAATGTAGCTCTTTTTTGAAAAAATATATGCTATATAAATACTGAAAATCCTCCATTCGACTATTTCCCGTGAAGGTAGAAGAATGAAACTTTGGGAAGTTGATAAGTTCACTCTCCTGACGCTAATTTGCAAAAAAGATTTTTAAACTTTCCACTCATTGGGGGCCGGGGGCCCAGATGTAGTCTTTTCTTATATTAAAATCTCACTCATATTAATTCTCAAATTTACCGTGTAGGTAAAATCATGAAACATTTGGAAATTCTTGAGCATACTCTCCCGACAATGATGGCAATCGTTCCATAAATTCCCACTCATGGGGCCGGGGGCTCAAAAACGTTTTTCCCCCGGTTATTTGAGGTATATAAAATTGAAAATAACTAATTTTCCTATTTCCCGAGTAGACAGAAGCATGACATTTTAGGATATTGTTTAGTACATTTCCCAAATTATAACAGGCGAAAATATATTTAAATTATCACTTTCTGGGGTCCAGGGGCCCAAATGTATTGTTCCCTATATGATCAATACAAAAATTGAAAATTACCAATTGTCCTATTTCCCGTGTAGGTAGAAGCATGAAAAGTTGGCAAGTTGTTAAGTACACTCTACCAACGCTAATTTGCAAAAAAGAATTTTAAAACTCCCACTCTTGGGGGCTAGGGGCCCAAATGTAGTTTTTTCTTAAATTAAAAACCGTCTTACTTATAATTCTCAAATTTACCGTATACGTAAAAAATGAAACTTTTGGAAGTTATTGAGCGCACTCTCCTAACAAAAATGGAGAAAAATTCTTTTAAAATTCTCATTCAGGGTGGGGCTGGTGTTCCCACATGTATTTTTATTCCTTAAATGAGCTGTACTTCACATCTCCAATGGTAACAGGTAAAAACATATTTAAATTATCTCTCTTAGGGGGCCGGGGCCAAATGTAGTTTTCTTCTTTATACGAGCGATATAAAAAGTGAATATTACTAATTCTCCTATTTCCCGTTTAGGTAGAAGCATGATACTTTGGGAAGTTGAGAAATACATAACTGCAATGGTAAGAGGAGTAAAAAGAAAAACTCCCCTGGGGGCCGGGGCCAAAATTTATTTGTTCTGGTATAAAAACAGACTCATCGCGTATTCTCTAATTTTTGGTGATGGTAGGAGCATAAAAGTTTGGAAATTTGTTGAGGAGGCACTCACGATGAAAATTCACAAAGAAAATTTTTTAAACTCCTGCTCATGTGGCCCAACGTTTATAACATTAAAAAAAAACTAATTCTCCTATATCCGAGTAGGTAGAAGTATACTGCGATGGTGACAGGCGAAAAAATATTTATAACACTTATTGGGGGCTTGGTGCCCTAATATAGTGTTGTGTTCTTTACTCATATATGCTATATATAAATAGAAAATCTTTAATTCTACTATTTGGAATAAAGGGAATTCGAAAAGTCGATAATTACACTACCACGATGGTGCAGTCTTAACTGGTGTGCCAGAGTCTTGGGATTTCTGGTATAGAATTGCAGACACTATGATTTCCTGATACTCAATTGTATTTGACCTGCTTTAAGATAAATGTACCCTTTTACTTCATGCAAAAAACAGTATAGTACGCTTCTACAGAAAACCTCATTTAAAACCCATGCGAAGCCGGGTACTTGCCTCTAGTGTCTATATATATCTATATATATATAAGACGCATTTGTTGTCTGTCTGTCTGTCTGTCTGTCTGTCTGTCTGTCTGTCTGTCTGTCTGTCTGTCTGTCTGTCTGTCTGTTCCCTAATAACTCAAGATCCAGACAACCCAGTCAAGTCAAATTTAGTAAACGTACACACAATTATATGGGGAAGGTTCTAAAATAGGTTTCGTTCCATAAATTCACACTCATGGGGACCGGGGGCCCAAAAACTTTTTTCCTTATTTGAGCTTTATAAAAAATGAAAATCAACAATTTTTCTATTTCTAGAGGATGCAGAAGCATGAAATTATAGGAAATGGTTGAGTACACTCCTGCAATGGTAACAGACAAAAACATATATAAATTACCTCTTTCTGGGGGCTGGTGGCCCAAATATAGTTTTTCCCTTTTATGAACTTATATAAAATCTGAAAATCACTAATGGTCCTTTTTTTACGGATAGGTAGAAGCATGAAAATTTTTAATTACAATACCCCGACGATATTTTGCCGGAAAGAATTTTAAACTTTCCTCTCAAGGGGAGCCGGGGGCCCAAATGATTTTAAAAAAAACAAATAAACGCTATATAAATACTGAAAATCTACTGGTTCCCGTGCAGGTAGAAGAATGAAAGTTTGGCAAGTTGTTAAATACGCTACCCCAACGATATTTTGCGAGAAAAGTTTTTAAACTTCCCACTCATGGGGAGCCGGGGGTCCAAATGTAGTTTTTTCTTAAATTAAAAACGCACTCATCGCTAATTCTCAAATTTACCGTGTAGGTAAAACCATGAAACTTTTGGAAATTCTTGAGCATACTCTCCCGATAATAATGGCAATGGTTCCATAAATTCTCACTCATGGCGTCCGGGGGCACATAAAGTTTTTTTTCCCGTTATCAGAGATATGTAAAAATAACTAATTCTCCTATTTCCCGTGTAGGTAGAAGCATGAAACTTTGGCAAGATGTTGAGTATATTTCTGCGATGGTAACAGGCGAAAAAATATTTATAACACTTATTGGGAGCCTGGTGCCTAAATATAGTGTTGTTTTTTTTTTACTCATATAAGCTATATAAAAATTGAACATTTTTAATTCTACTATTTAGAATAATGGGAATTCTAAAAGTTGTTAATTACACTACCACGAAGGTGCAGTCTCAACTGGTGTGCCAGAGTCTTCGGATTGTTGGTATAGAATTGCAGAAACTATGCTTTTCTGATAGGCAATTGTATTTGACCTGCTTTAAGATAAATGTACCCTTTTACTTCATGCAAATAAACAGTATAGTACGCTTCTACAGAAAACCTCATTTAAAATAAAAACCGTGCGAAGCCGGGTACTTGCCTCTAGTATATATATATAAGACGCATTTGTTGTCCGTCCGTCTGTCTGTCTGTCTGTCTGTTCCCTAATAACTAAAGATCCAGACAACCCAGTCAAGTGAAATTTGGTAAACGTACACACAATCATATGGGGAAAGTTCTAAAATAGGTTTCGTTCAATAAATTCACACTCATGGGCACCGGGTGCCCTAAAACTTTTTACCCCTTATTTAAGCTATATAAAAAATGAAAATCAACAATTTTTTATATTTCTCGAGGAGGCAGAAGCATGAAATTTTAGGAAATTGTTTAATACACTTCCGCAGTGGTAACAGGTGAAAACAATATTTAAATTATCACTTACTGGGAGCCAGGGGCCCAAATTTAGTTTTTTCCCTTTTATGAACCATATATAAAAACTGAAAATCACCAATTATCTTATTTTATGGATAGGTAGAAGTATGAAACTTTGGCAAGTTGTTAAGTACGTTACCCCGAAGATATTTTGCGAGAAAGAATTTTAAACTTCCCACTCATGGGGAACCGGGGGCCCAAATTTAGTGTTTTTTTTTTTTTTTTAATACTTATATGCGCTATATAAATACTGAAAATCACCCATTCTAATATTTCCCGTTTAGGTAGAAGAAAGAAACTTTGGGAATTTGCAAAAATGAATTTTAAAATTCTCACTCTAGGGGCTAGGGGCCCAAAATGTAGTTTTTTCTTACATTAAAAACCATATTATCTCTAATTCTCAAATTTACCGTAAACTTAAAGACATGAAACTTTTGTAAGTTTTTGAGCACTCTCTCCTAACAAAAAAAAAAAAAAAAGATATCAAGTTTTTTGAAATTCTCACTCAAGGTGGGGCTGGTGAGCCCAAATGTATTTTGTTCCTTCAATGAGCTGTATTTCACATCTCCAATGGTAAAAGGTGAAAACATATTTAAATTATCTATCTAAGGGAGCCGGGGCCCAATGTAGTTTTCCTCTTTATATAAGCGAAAATTACTAATTCTCTTATTTCCCATTTAGGTAGAAGAATGATAATTTAGGAAGTTGAGCAATACATATCCGCAATGGTAATAGGAGTAAAATAAATCACCCCCCTGGGGGCCGGGGCCAAATGTATTTATTCTAATTTAAAAAAAAAAAAAGACTTATCACGTATTCTCTAATTTTCGGTGACGGTAGAAGCATGAAAGTTTGGAAATTTGTTGAGGAGGCACTCACGACGAAAATTAACAAAGAAAAATGATAAAACACCTGCTCATGTGGGGCCGGCGGCCCAAATATGTTTTTATCCTTACATGGGCTTTGTAAAATTTAAAAACCACTAATTCTTCTATGTCCGAGTAGGTAGAAGCATGAAATTTTCGAAAGTAGTTGAGTACACTTCTGCGATGGTAACAGGCGAAAACAAATTATAACACTTATTGGGAGCCTGGTGCCACAATATAATTTTTTAAAACTCTTATAAGTTATATAAAAATTGAAAATCTTTATTTTTACTATTTGGAATAATGGGATCTCGGAAAGTTGTTAATTACACTATCACGATAGTGCAGTCTTAACTGCTGTGCCAGAGTCTTGGCATTGCTGTTATAGAATTGTAGACACTATCTTTTCTGATAGGCAATTTTATTTGACCAGCTTTAAGATAAATGTACCCTTTTACTTCATGCAAATAAACAGTTTAGTACCCTTCTACAGAAAACCTCATTTAAAACCCGTGCGAAGACAGGTACTTGCCTCTAGTATCTATATAGTGGAGTGCTTCTATTATAACAAGGCAAGCCCTGAAATGGAACCCACAGGGTAAACGGAAAAGAGGCCGTCCAAGAAACACTTGGCGCCGAGAATTTGAGGCAGACATCAAGAGGATTGGCCATGAATGGAAGATCTTAGAGAAAATGGCCCAGGATAGAGATGCCTGGAGGTCTCTGGTAGGTGGCCTTGTCCTAGGAGGAAGTGCAGACGCCGGCGAGAAGGCTCAACAAATAGTGGAGTGTATTGGATGTTATATGTCCCAAATAAGTATGCATTACCCCAAAGAATTCCCTTTTGACCCCAGATGAGGTAATTTACCCCTGTTCGCCGCCGTCAGTCAATTGAGGGATTTTAAAAAAAAAACATTTTAAATATTATTTTTAAATAACTTTTTTTTAATAAACAAAGAAGTTAACAGTAATGATTTATAGTCAATGTTTAATTTTTATGCATTAAAATAAAATACTATCTAAGGATATTAACACATTTCATTTTTTGAAGGCCGGTTAAATGGTTTGATAAAAACCGGCCGGTTCAATATGATACTTAAACATTAAAATTATAAAAGTTTATTTTAACATTACTGTTAACCCAAAAGTAGCGGATTCTAGCGAATTTTATATGCCCACAATGGTTCAGTTTACCCCCAAGAGGTCCGTTTTTACCCCAAATAAGATAATTTATCGCTGTTTACCGACCTCTTGGTTAAACAGACCGATAGCTGTAGCCATGTATTTTTCATTAGTTTATAAATTCCACAAGAGAATGCAACAATTTTAACACACCTCGTCCATTGGTGACATTGTATTTACAAATCTTGTGTGACATACGTGAAATCCTGAAGAAAAAAAGAATTGAAAAAAACAAACAAACTTGTGAGCTTCGGAGTAAAAAGTTATGATAATTTTAAATATCTATTATATAATGCGCTAAGGCGCATTTCCGTCCGTCAGTGTGTGTGTGTGAAGCCCCTATACCACGCAACTCTTGCTAACTTTTTTAAAATTGAAAATATAGACGTAAAATCATAATGATTTTGGGTTTGAGATTAACAGAGGGTGTGGTTTTGCGCGCCGTAAAAAAAAAACAATTAAGTGGCGTCATGAAGCTTTTATTATATTAATTTATTTGATGTTACTTTTTATCTTGATTATAATCCGAGTGTGTGAATATGCATGTGTGCGAGTGTGTTTATGTGTATGTGCGTCTGTGTGTGCGTGTGACTGTGTGTTTGTATTAGTTGTGAAATAACGATTTATTTCATAGATTGCTAAAAGTGAAATTAAATATTGAAAAGACGTTACCACGTAATCTTTTATGTATAGTTAAAATTATGCACTGGATTATGAAAAATTCCGTTAATTTTATGAACACAAGTTTCTGCCGATGCGATCTGCATGGGTGCTTGAATAAAAGATAACGGGAAGTCATTGAATGTGACTTAAAAACTGTTAATGAGAAGAACAATCTCCAATGATTTTCTCAGAGAGGGTTTTTACTTAATGTTTGATTTTAGAAGAAATGAGCCCTTGCGCATTAGT
>MUZC01001454.1:48699-76091 GCA_002072015.1 Radix auricularia
GGGGGGGGGAGGGGCTATGTGCGTATGTGTGTGTGATTTGGTTATTTCTATGTCTGCTAATGTTGCGCCTCTAACTTGACAACCAGTATTTTTAAAATTATATATACAAACAAAAATAATAATAATTTTCTACGGTTTAGATAGAAAGGGGGTGAAACGTTCGGGGTCGAAACGTCCCTTGGCGGAATTGTCCGGGATCTGATCACCCCGGGGTCGAATCGACCTGGGTCGAACCTTTCGTGGTCGAACCGACCGGAGTCGAAACGACCGGGGACAAAACGTCCTGTGGTCAAACTTCCAGGGTCGAACTGTCCGGGGTCGAATCGTCCGGGGTCGAAGTGTCCAACCACCAAATATAAAAAAGTATTTGCATAACTAAAGTAAATTATCTGGCGCAAAAAAAAAATCCTATTCATTTGACTAAGGGCATGCTTAGCCTAGAAATAGAAATAATGATTTGGAGAGCTTTTCCAATGAAAAAAGTAATCATGTATTTTACTCTAAGACCTAACGAATGATGAAAAATCCATTAAAAAAATTGGGTACATTTCTCGAACAATGCGGTTGCATGACATACGCTTCGGGTAAAAACTGTTCTTTAATGTGTAAATATATCAAGTGTAAAGAAATATCACGGGTATTACGACTTATAAATAGGATCTAGCATAAGAAAGTGCGTGTTATGTCGAAATAACACACTTGACAACAACTCATTTTGTGCCAATCTGTTTTGAGTTTATTAGATGAATAGTATACAACGGGAATAAAGATTGATAAAACAGTAAATTGTTACTATTAGAAAAAATGTGCGGGAATATATAATGATTGACATACAATTTATAAGGAGATCAATTTCTCACCATTTTCTTAAAAAGCAGCATTGTTCTTATGTTTTTATTCACGTTAAATGAACATATGCCTTAAAAAAACAACATATTTTCCACTCTACTCAAGCCACAATATTCACAAATATTATCTGGCTAAAATATCCTATTCGTCTTGAACTAATTTCATGCTTAGACTACAAATGAAATGGGTGTTTAGCGAGCTATTTCTAAGAACCAAGGAAATCATGTGGAAAGATATTAATTTTATGTGAAAAGAAAGTGAGCCTTGCCGTTAGATTTTTGTAACTGTTAACGACATTTGTTATTCTGGTAGAGTATATAGCATGCGTTATTAAAGGGGTTCGAGCATGGTGAAAGAAAGCCATCAATTGATCTGAATGGATAGATGTGGTTGAGCAGGCCAGGGCCCTACATGGGCTGTAGCTGGAAGAATGTGGTGGAGCAAGCCAGGGCCCTACATAGACTGTAGAGCCACAGATGATAATGATGATGCTATATTAAAGCAGAAATACCAAAATTGATGGGTAATATTTAAATTAATAATATTTTTATTTTTCTCGACACACATATCGTTGTTTTTATTAAGAAGGGGTTTGATTTATCACTAGCCTAATTTCTAAATGCGTTTACATTCATTTTTAAGAAGAATTTGAGACCCAAAACAAAATAAAGTTATTCTTATTGTGTCTACCCCGTAGCGTAGCACGGGTATTTTGCTCGTATATTATATATTGCGCTAAGGCGCATTTCCGTCCGTCAGAAGCCCCTATATCACGCAACTCTTGAATACTTTTTTTTTTTAAATTGAAAATATAGAGGTAAAATCATAATGATTTTGGGTTTGAGATTAACTGAGCGTGTGGTTTTGCGCGCCGTAAAAAATGAAGTGGCGTCATGAAGCTTTTATTATATTAATTTATTTGATGTTACTTAATATGTTGATTATAATCCGAGTGTGTGAATAAGCATGTGTGCGAGTGTGTTAATGTGTGTATGTAAGTGCGTCTGTGTGTGTGTGTGATTGTGTGTTTGTATTTGTTGTGAAATAACTATTAATTTCATAGAATGCTAAAAGTGAATTTAAATATTGAAAAGACGTTTACCAGGTAATGGTTTATGTACAGTAAAAATTATGCACTGGATTATGAAAAATTCCGTTAATTTTATGAACACAATTTTTGGCCGATGCGTTTTTCGTGTGTGCTTGAATAAAAGATAACGGGAAGTCATTAAATGTGACTTAAAAAACTGTTATTGAGAAGATCAATCTCCAATCATTTTTTAGAGATGGTTTTAGTTTATGTTTCAGTTTAGAAGAAATGAGCCCTTGCGCATTAGTTGGACGATTACTCGCATGAATAGCCACAATGGGAAATAAACAGTGAAAAGAACTTTTAATCGCTATTGAAATTTCATTATTTATAATTGTAACATGTAAATGGGTATGATTGAGGCTGATTGGCGCATATTTATTTTTTAAAGAAAACGGCACATTTCTAACATTTTAAATTGTATTTTACTATAATAATATCACACGAAGATGGTTCGAACTAATTTCTCTTAGTCACTGTTAAATAACTATAGAAATAAATGTGAAGAAATTATTTCATTGCAGACGAAATATCAATTTTACATTTTAATTTAAACTTTTATTTATCTACGTATATTATCGGACGGAGGAAAATTTTATACGGGCTTATAACAAGTCAAAATTACAGAAAATGAAATTTCTTAATAGAAAAATTAACACAGAACTGCTTTTGAAGCATTTAACAAGTGATTTATCATAGAAACGATTGCAAATATTTGTTAGGACGAAGATGTAATTCTCTTAGGTGCTTACTTAATACAAGTACGTGTTTTGGATCGATTTTATTATAAACTGACATTAAGAAAATTCGTATATAAAGTAAACGCGCAGGGATTTTAAATAATATTATGGTACGTGTATAAGTTTGTATACACTGTTGTAAGAGTGGGGTTAAAAAGCGGAATTGTAATTTTTTTAAAGAGGGGCAACTTTGTGAACTATTTGAAGGGTGCATTTCATTTCTTGGGTCATGATTTTATAATATCGCAGATCCCTGAGTGGCACTATTTTTTAGCCACTGATAATATCCTTTTTGAAAAGATGAAGAAAACAAGCAGCGTAAAAATTTAAGCCCAAATCTTGCGATTCAACGCGTGTTTTTTTAAAAACAAATAGACAATATTAAAAAATCTCCCCAACCCTACACATCCCAATCACATAAGAATTAAACATCTCAATAAAACTAAATCTAATTTGTTTTAAATAAAGGTCATACATCAACTGTAAAGGAATGGATGTTGTGGATTAATTGGTAGATTAATGAAAAAGCTTACTTAAAAAAAAAATCTTATTGCTAGAATAATGCAATGTTATGGTACGTGCTATGGTTAAAACTGTAGAGTTGTCTATTGGTGCATGTTTGTGTGTGTGGGGGGAGGGGCTATGTGCGAATGTGTGTGTGATTTGGTTATTTCTATTTCTGCTAATGTTGCGCCTCTAACATGACAACCAGTATTTAAAAAAGTATATATAGAAACAAAAATAATAATAAATTTCTACGGTGTAGATAGAAAAGGGTTGAAACGTCCAGGGTCGAAACGCCCTAGGGTCAAAAAGTCCCCTGGTGGAACTGTCCGGGATCGAATCGACCGGGATCGAACCTTCCGTGGTCGAACCGACCCAAGTCGAAACGACCTGGGGACAAAACGTCCTGTGGTCGAATCGTCCGTGGTCGAGGTGTCCAACCACCAAATAGAAAATACTTTTTGCACAACTAAAGTAAACCAGCAGGGTAAATTTTCAGCTCGAACCTTGCGATTTAAGGTGTTTCTTTAAAACAAATTTACTCATACATACCTTAATTTAGCATCAATATTCACATAATTAATATCTGACCCATAAAATAATCCTATTAATTTTACTAAGGCCATGCTAAGCCTAGAAATAGAAATAATGTTTTGTAGAACTTTTCCCATGAAAAAAAGTAATCTTATAACATGTATTTTACTCAAAGTCCTAACGAATGATTAAACATACATTTTTACAAAATTGGGTACGTTACTCGAACAATGCGGTTGTATGGCATACGCTTTAGGTAAAAACTGTTTTTGAGGTGTAAATATATCAAGTGTAAAGAAATATCACGGGTATTATGACTTATAAGTAGGATATAGCATAAGGAAGTGCGTGTTACGTCGAAAAAAAAACCACACTGACAACAACTCATTTTGTGCCAAGCTGTTTTGAGTTTATTAGATGAATAGTGTACAACGGGAATAAAGATTAATATAAAGTGAATTGTTACTATTAGAAAAAATGTGTGGGAATATAGAATGATTGACATAACATTTATAAGGAGATCAATTTCTCTCCATTGTCTTAAAAGCAGCATTGTTCTTATGTTTTTATTCACGTTAAAGGAACATGTGCCTTGATAACAAATAAACCATATTTTCCTCTCTCCCCAAGCCACAATATTCACAAATATTATCTGGCTAAGCTTATTCTATTCGTCTCGAACTAATATTATGCTTAGACTATAAATGAAATGAGTGTTTTCTAAGAAACAAAGGAATCATGTGGAAAGATATTGTCTTCATGTTTTGATTCACGTGAAAAGAAAGTGAGCCTCGCCCGTTAGATTTTTGTAATTGTTAACGACATTTGTTATCCTGGAAGAGTATATAGCATGCGTTATTAAAGGGGTTCGAACATGGTGAAAGAAAGTCATCAATCGATCTGAATGAAAGGATGTGGTTGAGCAGGTCAGGGCCCTAAATTGGCTGTAGCTGGAAGGATGTGGTGGAGCAGACCAGGGCCCTACATGGGCTGTAGCTGGAAGGATGTGGTGGAGCAGGCCAGGGCCCTACATGGGCTGTAGCTGGAAGGATGTGGTGGAGCAAGCCACGGATGATAATAATGATGCTATATTAAAGCAGAAATACCAAAATTGATGGGTAATATTTAAATTAATAATATTTTTATTTTTCTCGACACACATATCGTTGTTTTTATTAAGAAGGGGTTTGATTTATCACTACCCTAATTTCTAAATGCGTTTACATTCATTTTAAAGTAGAATTTGAGACCCAAAACCAAAATAAAGTTATTCCTATTGTGCCTACCCCGAAGCGTAGCACGGGTATTTTGCTCGTCTATTATATAATGCGCCTAAGCGCGTCCGTGTGTGTGAAGCCCCTATACCACGCAACTCTTGCTAACTTTTTTAAAATTGAAAATATAGACGTAAAATCATAATGATTTTGTGTTTGAGATTAACAGAGGGTGTGGTTTTGCACGCCGTAAAAAAAAAAAATTAGAATAAGTGGCGTCATGAAGCTTTTATTATATTAATTTTTTTGATGTTACTTTTTATTTTGATTATAATCCGAGTGTGTGAATAAGCATTTGTGCGAGTGTGTTTATGTGTATGTGTGTATGTGCGTCTGTGTGTGCGTGTGACTGTGTGTTTATATTAGTTGTGATTACTCGCATGAATTGCCACAATGGAAAATAAACTGTGAAAAGAACTTATAGTCGCTGTTGAAATTGCATTATTTATAGTTATCATATGTAATTGGGTAAGATTGGTGCACATTTATTTGTAAAGGAAATGGAACCTTTCTAAACATTTTAATTGTGGAAAGATTTATCCGGCATCCTTCCGTCTCGCGAGACGATGGTGCATCACCGTTGGGTTGGGTTGCATTTCCTCGAGTGACTGTGCAGTCCTATCCTTGAGTGACAGTCTTTGCCACAGTTTTTACACACGAGTTCTGTGCTTCCAAATGTTTTGGCCTTTCTCCTAGCTCTTCTGTCTGCAGCCTCCTCCATTCTTCGCTCCTCGGCTACTATGACGCCCTCTTTGACAACTGTGCGCCACGTAGATCGGTCTTCTGCCTTACACTCCCAGTCACTTGTATGTATTTTGGCTGCTTTCATGTCCCTTTGACAGACATCTTTAAATCGCAAGCGTGGGCGACCTGTTTTCCTCTTTCCTGAAGCAAGTTCACCATATAGGAGGTCCTTCGGGATGCGGCCGGGGCTCATTCTTTTAACATGTCCTAGCCACATCAGGCGTCTTTCACTAAGAATTGAGAACATGCTTTGGGTATTGGCACGCGTTAGTACCTCACTATTAGGCACTTTTTCTTGCCATTTAATACCAAGGATGCGGCGCAAGCATCTCAAATGGAAGCTGTTAAGCTTACGCTCTTGTGATGTATAAGTGGTCCATGTCTCGCTCCCATATAGTAGTGTACTGATGACACAGGCTCGATAGACGCACAGTTTGGTTTTCTCCGTTAGCTTGGTGTTTTGCCAGACCCGCTTATTTAGTTTAGCCATTGTTGCGGCTGCCTTGCCAATTCTGCTGTTTATTTCTTCTTCAATGGACAGTGTATTGGAGACCTTGGATCCCAAGTAGGTGAAGCTGTCCACAACCTCCAAGTTTTCATTATCGATATTTATGGTAGGAGGAGGTCGAGTGTCTTGGGCCATGATGTTTGTCTTTTTCAAGCTGATTTGCAGACCAAATTCTTTGCAGGCATTGGAGAAGCTTGACACGAGTTGTTGCAAACCAGATTCTGTATGTGCTGTTAGTGCCGCATCATCCGCAAATAGTAGCTCTCGAATTAGGACATCCGTCGTTTTGGTCTTGGCTCGGAGGCGGGCAGTGTTGAAAAGTCCTCCATCAGCTCTGGTATGTAACCAGATTCCCTCACTGCTATCCTTGAATGCGTATCGAAGAAGTACAGAGAAGAATATTGCGAAGAGTGTTGGTGCGAGTACACAACCTTGTTTAACTCCGCTGCTGACAGGGAAGGCCTCTGACTTAGCTCCATCGAACTGTACTGTGCCAAGCATATTTTCATGGAACTGTCTGATGATGGCAAGTAGGTGAGGGGGACATCCAATTTTTGCCAGTATTTGGAATAGCCCGTTGCGACTGACTAAGTCGAAGGCTTTTGTAAGGTCCACAAATGCAATGTATAGTGGCATCTGCTGCTCTCTGCATTTTTCCTGGAGCTGTCGTATGGAGAACACCATGTCTATGGTAGACCGACCGGACCGGAAACCACACTGAGATTCTGGATAGACGCGGGATGCTAGGCTTTGTAAACGTTTTAGTATAACGCGGGCAAAGGTCTTTCCTACAATACTAAGGAGTGAAATGCCGCGATAATTATTGCAATCACTCCTATCACCTTTGTTTTTATATAGTGTCACTATATTTGCATCCTTTAGGTCTTGGGGGATGTAGCCCTGTTCCCAGCAGAGGGACAGAATCTCGTGCAATGGTTGGAGTAAAGCTGTCTTGCCACTCTTTAGAACCTCTGGTGGTATTCCATCATTCCCAGGCGCTTTTCCACAAGCTAGACTGTCAATTGCTTTGCTCAGCTCTTCCTGTGTGGGCACGACATCAAGTTCTTCCATGAGTGGCATATCTGGGATGTCATCTAGAGCGGTGCTGGAGACTGTGGTAACTGTTGAATACAATTCCAGATAATGCTCAACCCACCGTTTTAGCTGTGCTGCCTGGTCTTGAATAATTTCTCCATTTTTGGACTTTAGGGGAGCAGCTTTTGACGTCAAGGGGCCCGTTGCCTTTTTGATGTTTTCGTACATGACTTTTGCATTGCCCATGTCTGCAGCTGATTGTATACTGGAACAGAGCTTAAGCCAGTAGGTATTGACACATTTACGTGCAACCTTTTGGGCAAGTGACTTAGCTGTTTTTAAAGCATGCAAATTGTCAGGTGTAGGCTTTTCCTTGTAAGCCATAAGAGCTTTCCTTTTTGCTTCAGTGACGGGTTTCATCTCGTCCCAATGTTCATCAAACCAGTCCGTGTTTTTGTGAGATTTTTTGCCAAAGGCTTGTATTGCGGATGTATAGATTGTGTCTCTCAGTTGCGTCCATTTGGAGTCAATGGTGACGCATGGGGACATCTTTGAGAGACTTTCCTTCACCTTGTCTTTGAACAGCTGCGCTATCGCAGGGTCTTTCATGCAGGAGGTATTGATGCGTGGACTTCCCTTTTTCTTTGTGTGGTACGAGTTTTTCCTCATTATTCGTACTTTGCTGGCGACAAGGGAATGATCCGTGTCACAGTCGGCACTGTGATAGCTGCGAGTGAGTAGGACGCTAGCTAGTTGTGCACGCCTGGTGATAATGAGGTCCAGCTGGTGCCATTGGTGGGATCGAGGGTGTCTCCAAGATACTTGATGTATATCCTTGCACTTGAAGAAAGTGTTGGTCACACACAAGCCTCGTGAGCAGCACAATTCCAGAAGCCTTTGTCCATTCTCATTTAACTTTCCTCTTCCAAATAGTCCAAGGCAGGTGGGCCAGGCTTCGTGGTCGCTCCCCACTCTAGCATTGAAATCTCCTAGGAGATAGATTGCCTCGTCTTTGTGGATGCCGGCTATTGCCTGGTCTAACGCTCCATAGAACTGGTCCTTCTCTTCCGGAGTTGAATAGAGTGTTGGGGCATACACACTAAGAATGTTTGCTGGGCCCGCAGTTGTTCTGAGTCTTAGAGTGAGGATCCTCTCCGTGCCTGATGACGGTGGTTCAATGGATGGTAGAAGAGTGTTTTTAACAGCGAAACCCACACCATGCTGTCTAGGTTCGTCTTTCGGTCTGCCTTGCCAGAAGAAGGTGTAATTGGCCTCTTTGAGTGAACCGTTGTCTGGGAGCCTGGTCTCCTGAAGGCATGCTATGTCAATCTTTAGCCTTTTAAGTTCTCTATCGATTATTCATTTTAATTGTATTTTACAATAATAAAATCATACGAAAATGGTTCGAACGAATCTTCCTTAGTCACTGTTAAATAGCTATAGAAATAAATGTGAAGAAATTATTTAATTGTAGACGAAATATCAATTTTACATTTTAATAAAAGCTTTTATACATCTATGTATATAATCGGATGGAGGCAAATTTTATATTGGCTTATAACAAGTCAAAATTACAGTGAATAAAAATTTCTTAAAGAAAAATTAACACGGAACCGCTTTTGAAGCTTTCAACGAGTGATTTGTCATAAAAAACAATTGCAAATATTTGTTAGGAGGAAGAGGTATTTCTCTTAGGTGCTTACTTAATACACGTGAGTGTTTTGGATCGATTTCATTATAAACTGTCATTAAGGAAATTCGTATTGAAAGTAAACGCTCAGGGATTTTAAATTTAAAAAAATGGTAGACTACGTGTTTAAGCATTTAGATCTATACACTGTTGTAAGTTAAATAGCGGAATTGTAATTTTTATAAAGAGGGGCAACTTTGTGAGCTATTTGAAGGGTGCTTTTCATTTCTTGGGTCATGAGTTTATAATATTTCCGAGCCCTGAGTGGCACTATTTCTTAGCCACTGATAATATACTTTTTGCAAAGATTAAGAAAACCAGCAGTATAAAATTTTAAACACAAACCTTGCGATTCAACGTGTTTTTTAAACAAATAGACAATATTAAAAAATCTCCCCAACACTACGCATCCCAATCACAGAAGTATTAAACAGCTCAATAAAAATAAATCGAATTTGTCCTAAATAAAGGTCATGCATAAACTGTAAAGGAATGGATGTTGTGGATTAATTGGTAGATGAATGAAAAAGCTTACATAAAAAATAATTTTCCACGGTGTAGATAGAAAGGGGTTGAAACGTTCGGGGTCGAAACGTCCCTTGGCGGAATTGTCCGGGATCGAATCACCCCGGAGTCGAACCTCCGTGGTCGAACCGACCGGAGTCGAAACGACCGGGGACAAAACGTCCTGTGGTCAAACTGCCAGGGTCGAACCGTCCGGGGTCGAAGTGTCCAACCACCAAATAGAAAATACTATTTGCATAACTAAAGAAGAGTATCTGGCGCAAAAAAAATCCTATTCATTTGACTAAGGGCATGCTTAGCCTAGAAATAGAAATAATGTTTTGGAGAGCTTTTCCAATGAAAAAAGTAATCTTAACACATGTATTTTACTCTAAGACCTAACGAATGATGAAAAATCCATTACAAAAATTGGGTATATTTCTCGAACAATGCGGTTGCATGACATACGCTTCGGGTAAAAACTGTTCTTTAAGGTGTAAAAATATCAAGAGTAAAGAAATATCACGGGTATTACGACTTATACATAGGATCTAGCATAAGGAAGTGCGTGTTATGTCGAAAAACACACTGACAACAATTCATTTTGTGCCAAGCTGTTTTGAGTTTATTAGATGAATAGTTTACAACGGGAAAAAAGATTGATATAAAGTGAATTGTTACGATTAGAAAAAATGTGCGGGAATATATAATGATTGACATAAAATTTATAAGAAGATCAATTTCTCACCATTTTCTTAAAAAGCAGCATTGTTCTTATGTTTTTATTCACGTTAAAGGAACATGTGCCTTTAAAACAAGTAAACCATATTTTCTACTCTCCCCAAGCCACAATATTCACAAATATTATCTGGCTAAAAATATCCTATTCGTCTTGAACTAATTTCATGCTTAGACTATAAATGAAATGGGTGTTTAGCGAGCTATTTCTAAGAACCAAAGAAATCCTGTGGAAAGATATTGTTTTCATGTTTTGATTCACGTGAAAAGAAAGTGAACTTTGCCCGTTATCTTTTTGTAACTGTTAACGATATTTGTTATTCTGGTAGAGAATATACCATGCGTTATTAAAGGGGTTCGAGCATGGTGAAATAAAGCCATCAATCGATCTGAGTGGAAGGATGAGGTTGAGCAAGCCAGGGCCCTACATGGGCTGTAGCTGGCAGGATGTGGTAGAGCAAGCCAGGGCCCTACATGGGCTATAGCTGGAAGGATGTGGTTGAGCAAGCCAGGGCCCTACATGGGCTGTAGAGCCACGGATGATAATGATCTTGCTATATTAAAGCAGAAATACCAAAATTGATGGGTAATATTTAAACTAATAATATGTTTATTTTTCTCGACACACTTATCTTTGTTTTTATTAAGAAGGATTTGATTTATCACAACCCTAATTTCCAGATCCGTTTATATTAATTTTTAAGGAGAATTTGAGACCCAAATCTAATTAAAGTTACTCTTATTGTGCCTACCCCGTAGCATAGCACGGGTATTTTGCTCGTTTTAATAATATCATAGTATTTTTTCATTTCTCAATTTGCAAGAATTACTGTATTTTGCGACTTATAAGATGACACACTACTTTCCTGCACAAATGTGGGGTTCGTACAGTATTGGCCATTTTCCTCTTCCAGCGCATACCTAATAATTTTTAGAAAACATGAGATGTGATATCAATGTGATAAATTTAGATCAAATACCTTTGATGTACATATACTTAGCAGGAAAACTCTCATTAGAAGATCGAAATCAATTTGAGGAATTGTCTGGTATCTAAATATTCTAGGTCTATCAACAATGCTATGATCCTTGTAATATCTATAGTCACATTAGCGAGCTTAATCGCGAAGGTTAATCACATCAAATGGTCCTTGACATTACCCCTACTTGTTCGTTAGCTGTCATGCTATACCCTGGCAACTAAACAATTTTTAATAAAAATGTATTATATAAAACAATCCGAATTCATACTTAATCTTATAGGGCTTTAAGCTGTGTAGGGGCTCATTATGCTATCAAATCAGTACAGAGAAAATCATGTTAAGATGGGAAAAGATGCAATGGTACCTGGTGAAATGGAAAAATTCTTGCGGGTCGTCTGATACGAAAACGTTTGAGAATCACTGGCTTACAATTTATTTAATGTATAGCTTCACGCATGTTACAATATTACAATGTAGACCTACACTAAATAAATACTTAAATAATTAAAAAAGTGATTTGAAACATGCTTATTTTCAAATAGAAAATAGTGTTGTTTTTGGTTTTTTTTAAGGGGGGGGGGGTTCAAAGTTTTGTTACGTACTTTTGGAGGGGGGGGGTCTACGATTTTGTGACGACGCGTGACGTAGGGGGGAGGGGGTAAACAATCGGCCAAAATCACGTGACGTCATTTATGGATGGCCCCGTAAACAAATGTTTGTCTCTAGTTGTCATAGTTAATACTCTTTGTTTCTAGAATTTTTAGAAATTATCGGTTAAAAAAAACAACAAATAGCACATTTTAATTAATAACACCCATCTATTTTATTATGTAACATATTTTCGTTTGTATCAGATGGCATTCATTAATCAATTATTGATAGTATTAATTGTATCATGTCTAAAATTTAGTGTAGATAGCCCCCAAGACTCCAATTGGTCCGCCTACTGCATTTGGCACGCCCCTTTGCATGAATGACTCTCTAAGGTGCACGCCTTAATTGTCTCGCTGGGATACATAGGCGTATCCGGCACACTAGGTTGGTAGAAAAATGGGTCCTGTGTGTCAAGCCTAAAATTTGAGTATATTTTCAAGATGTTTATATTTATTCAATCGATTATTTTTATAATCAATTCTCTTATTTTTAAAAATTGAAGTGAATTTTTAAAAACAATTGGTTCGAGTAAAAAAAAAAAACAAACTATAAATTAATGACTTAAATGTATGACTGTTTTTAAAAAAATAGCTTCTATGAGTTTCAAAAATTGAGTTTCTAATTTCTTTGTACTTGCTCGGTCGTCATTTTGAGGAGAATCAAGTATTTGAAGTCTGTTTGGTCTATAGAAAAGAGGCATGGAGGTCATGCTCATTTTATCAGTTCCCCGGCTGTGTCCTGTATAGAACAGTGTAGACATCATCTCCATGTACTAGTAGGTCGATCTATGACTGTATTTTAAAACGTTCTTGTGTCCAATTTAGATGCTGATATGCCAGTATGCATCATTTTTATGTGTCCTGCATACATTAATGTCATTATGTCCATAATAATAACACATTATTGCATGTATGTCCCATAAAAAACAAGGCCAGTGAGTACAGTAAACAACAATGCTGATGTGTCTAGTTTGAATCAATGTCGGTGTGTCCAGTATGCATCAATACCGGTGTTTCCAATATACATCAATGTCAGTGTGTCGAGTATACATTCTTGTCGGTGCTTCCAGTATCTATCAATGTCGGGGTGTCCAGTATACAGCAATGCCGGCGTGTCCAGTATACATCAATGTCAGTGTTTTCAGTATACATCAATGCTGGTGTCTCAAACACTGTTGTAAATGAAGTTGTTTATGCAAAGCTCATTAACTGTTTCATTCTCCCACTCTTACCCGGACATTCTCTAAATATTTTCCTGCGCCGCCTTTGATATTTAACATAATTTTTCAGAAACAAAGCAACAAAATTAACATGCAGATGACTATCAGTAGTGATATGCCAATCATAATTTCACAGACTTTTAAAATCGAAGCGTCCCAGACCTCTGCACAGAACGATTCGGTCGGCAGTGTGGTCAACAGTGCTCGTGTATAGTGAATTAGATAATAGAAAATTGTCATCATTTTAATTGTTAATTTTTTGGTATTAGTATTAGCTTCGAATTCTAAACCCAATACCAATCAGGTTTTTTTGTATCTGCTTCAAGTTCCAAACTCAAGAACAATAAGACTTTGGTATCAGCTGTGAGTTCCTAACTCCAGATCATTTAGACTTTTGGTATCAGCTTCGAGTTCTTAACTCATTTAAAAAAAAAAAAACTCAAGAGCAATCATATTTCCAGACAGCAATGGCTGGATGCTATTGGATTTTCCTCCTGTTTTCAGGTGATTATATTTGTAAATGTTCTGTGTCAACTCAATTTTACAAGGTTTCATTTTAAAACATTTTCATAAAAGTAATAAACATCAATGAGTTTATCGTCCCCAAACCACGAGCGGCCCATATAAAAAATAAGTTGTGGGTGCTGCTTCAAACTTTCATTTAATGAAAAAGAAACTATAGTCTAGTTCGGTAACTTTCCATAGTAGCCTTTAATAACCCCCATCTAATTTATCAAATAAAAATAGAGGCTACTGTATTTATTTAATTCATTGTAAAAGTGATTTATATTTGTCTGATTAAATTAAATGACCCCATATTAAATGTGTATACCCTGCTCAGAATAATAATTTCAAAATGCTTTCATCTGCATTGTCTAATTATATATATCACTTTTAAGAATATGATACAGTGTTTTTTAAAGAACACCCCGCGCGCAGAGAAAATAAATTCCCTTGAGCTGGCAGTGCGTAAAGGACAGAGCGTTTTCTTTTTCTGTCCTTTACGGCCCGCACGCGTGAGTATAACTAACACTTAGCTACTGCCACTATGAAAATGAAAAGCATAGTTCCTCAGCTCCATAATTCAAGGATGTTTTTTTTGAGTATGTTTTTGAGGGACTAAAAACTAGTATCTGGTTACTGACATTATCTATACTTATAAAATCTACGCCCTCATGCACATTAATGAGTAACTTAGTTTCCCGCCTATGCATTACATACATATATAAAATAGCTATATCTACCCATCTCATAATCTGCCTTAACTACAGTCTACATCTATGCCAAATCTGATATAACCTTACACACTTCCTGATCTGCCACATCTATATTTAAGGCCGCGCGTCCCTGACTTATATAAACCCAACTTATCAGCCCCCAGCATCCAATCAACCCACACACATTGCCACCTCATCCCGTCAACCCTAAAGCATATGCAGCAAATATGCCGATTAAAAAAAAATCCAGATTCGCAATATATATTCACAAATAGTCATATCTCCTTTCTATGTCTATACTCTCGATTCATGTACACACTATTAATCATACAACTACTATCTACTCATGCTTATATACACCACACAATCTTCTCCGTCTACTCGAACACATCTTTACACATTAACTATTAATCAACTAATCCACATCTTCACCTTGTGTGCATTTATGCTCTCCACATCTATTCATTTTTGTTTGTTTGTATAGATGGTTATTTAAGTTAATTAAACCTCTGATTTGAAAGAAAAAAAAAAAGTTAATAAAAGGGGCACGACTCATGATTAATCTTACAAAATTATGAAGATTATATTAGCTCCCCTTTCAAAGCTATTTTCCTATGTTTTATTTTCTTGTAAGTGAGTTAACACTACAATGTTTTGTGAAGCCATACCCAAAGGAACTGCAATTAATAAAATTCATTGGTACACACTGGTGGGGTGGAAGCAGCGCTTTGCAAACGTCGTGAAGGCCACGGGTTCGAATGTCAATGAAAGTGTAACAGAGCCAGAGCGTCACTTTTTCACTAAGTTTTAGAGGAATGTTTCGTATGAAATTCATGACCTACTTCAAAGCATTCATACTTTAATCAGATGATGCTTTAATTGTTTAATTATCGAATTGGAAACTTACCCTGTCTGACAAAAGGTAACATTTGTAACACTCATTTATCTTCATCATGTGTTTCTTTAAGTTCAAGTGCTTACTATTCATTAAGTTACGAGCAATTTTAAAGATTATGGTTTTACGACTTCTTATTTACGACAAGTATACCCCCTCCCCATTTCCCCTAGAATAAATAAGAAGAAAAGAACCAAGATGACAAATTGACGACATCCAACACAGATCCCATGCTGTTACTAATCTTCTAAAATATTAATGCCGATAGACTGAGATAGGTATTTTGACAGAATAGTTAAATGTTTTCCAATATACTTAAATGATATATCATTTCAAAGGCCTTGCGAAGACCTTTTCAAAAACTTCGAGATTTACTTTTTCTCTCTTATTTAGAAGTGAAGCTATGATTTTTTGGGGTCGAATTCCCCCCCCCCCCTCTAAAAATAACCTACGCATATACTTATAAAATTAAATTTGAAAACTTGAACCCAATTTTTAAATGTCTACACTCTTTCACTCACAACTTATTTTTTTTTATAGATAACAGCACCAAATTTTCTGAAGACATCATTAATGAAATATACAACTCTTGTCTTTACAAACGCTTGATCTATGTAAAAGATAACTGAGTCCACAGACCATGATAGGTGATCTGTTGGCAAGGGATGCAGCGTTCACGGCTATGAAGGTTCCACGCATTACCCAGCCGCCTAGCTATTGCTAGGTAAACTATTGTTAGGTACCCATTCGGAGCTGGGTGACTCAGGGTCGCCCTAGCCCTAGGCCCAGGAACAAATCCTTGCCTTCGCATGGATTTGAACCCGTGACCATCGGTATGCCAGTCAAACGCACTGCCACTCGAAGACCGCGTCTCATAATAGAAACAAAAGATTTAGATAGCTGCTCAAAATTTTGTAGTTTTTTTTTTAAAAAGCTGAGTGCACAAAAATATATTTTACAAAAATTAGAAACTTAGTTTAAAAATAGCATAGCAAATAAAATTAATATAATGCTTATATCAATCGTTCAAATGTGAACCTGACAAAAACAAATAAATTATTAATACTTTAAAACAAAAATCAAAGATTCTAACATTGTAAAATAAAAGCATATTGTTATAACTTAAACCAAAACCAAAATATTAACTGTAAATCAATGCAAAGAATAAATTATAATTATCTTATCTGAAGAAAAAAGATGAAAATCTCCTGAAAGGAAAAGAAATATAGCATTTAATTTATAATTAATTCTGACATTTTAGCAAGGACTGAATTTCAATAAAAAATAAAATACCAGTTTTAAAATTAAAAAAAAATCAAAGTCGCACACGATACTATCTAAAATCATATAACTGCAATGACTGTTAAATCAATGCATAAAAAAATCTTAGATTATTCCCAATATATATTTTAAGTTGTTGGTGTAAAAAAGAAATGTCACTAGATTTTTAAATAAAATATATGTCCTAAAAAAGAAAAATACAATTAAATTACAATACCACTACGATGTTATCATAATTTAAGCAACCTGCAAAAAATGCAAAGATATTGTATTAAAAATTCATGGCATATAATATAAAAAAACGTTAACAATATGGAAACATTTTAATTTATTCACACATCTTTACACATATACTCTTTATAAAATAATCTACTTGTTCAACGTATTAACTTTTGACAGTTTTACTTTCCGTTTGTTTGTATAGATGGTTATTTAATTTAAACCTGGTATATTTAAAACAAAGAATTATTAAAAGTGGGGCATTTCATCATATAATTTTCCTGATTAATTAAGTTGATATTATCTCTCCAAGGTTTTTGTTTAGTTTAATCACATGTAACTGAGTTATTAATTATAACACTACAATGCTTTGTGAAGCAATATCCAAGAAACTGAAATGTAAAAAAAATTCATTAGTACACGAAAGTGGAGGGGAAAGCGCGATTGGCACAAGTACCAAGGATCCACATATTTGAGCATTCATTGTTTGAACAGATAATTCCTTTATTGATTATTTATCGAATTGGATAATTAATGTCATGCTTACTTGAATGTATTAAAATGGATGTTAAAGAAACACAAACAAACAAACTTAGCAGTTAGCACCGCCCCCAATATATTTGAGAAACACAGCCTGTATGTGCATGTACCATTTGTAAATCTCATTTATTTTTAACATGTGTATTTTAAAGTCTAAGTGCTAACTTTTCTCTAAGTTACGAAGAACAAATACTATAAATAGAATTTTCACGAGTATGGTTTGCTAATTCATCTTTATGACTAGTATAATCACTTCCCATTTCCACGAGGGATATACAAAAAGGAAAGAACAAAGATGACAAATCGACGACATCTAACTCAGATCCCATGCTGTTAATAATCTTCTAAAAATGAATTCTTTTAGATAGGTACTTTGACAGAAAATTTAAATGTTGTCCAAATTTTCTTAAATGATCTATTTCAAAGGCTTTGCAAAGACCTTTGTTGAAATTACTTCTTTTGCTCTTTTATTTAGAAGTTGCATTGTGAATATTTTTGGTCGAATTCCCCCATACACCCCTGCTTTTTATAGCCTATATAATTAACTTCGAAAACTTGTGAGCCAAATTTTAAATGTCTGTGTTCTTTCATTCACAACTTTTTAATTTTTATAACTAACTGTACCAACTTTTCTGGGGACACTATTAATGCTACATAATTATATACAACTCATTTAACAACAAAAAGTGTAGATACGTGCACAAAATTCTATTTTGTAAATTTGAATTTAACTCAAGTGTACAAAAGTATATTTTAAAAATATATTTTTTTTTATAAACCTAGCTGTAAAATTAGCAAATAATATTATTATAATGCTTATATCAAGAATTCAAATGGGAACTTGAAAAAAAAAAGACAAAAAAGAAAAGAAAAATATTTATTAATACTATAAAACAAAAATAAAAGATTCTAGCAATGTAAAATAAAAGCAAATTGTTAAAACCATAAAGAAAACACAAAACATAAATTGTAAATCAATGCAAAGAATCAAATAATATTATCTGGGACGCAGTGGTCGAGTGTTAGCGCGCTCGACTGGCGAACCGATGGTCACGAGTTCGAATCCACGTGAGGAGTCCCCGAATCACCCAGCTCGGAATGGGTGCCTAACTAGACAATGGTTAGGCGGCTGGGGTAATGCGTGGAACCCTTATTACCGTGGCCTGTGACCGACCGCTGCATCACTTACCAACAGATCATCTGTCATGGTCTGTGGACGCAATTATCTTCTGTATAGATGGAGCGTCTGTATATCTAAGATAAGATAGAAAGCCTTAAAAATTAATTATAATAATTAATTTATAATTGATTGAATTTAAAATATAAAAAAATAAATTTCGTTATAAAATTTTAAAAAAATGCATAAAGTTGCATACAATTTCAATGAATGTTAAACCAAGGCAGAAAAATTATACTTATTTTTTTAAAAAAAATGAAAACTTACTGAATTAAAAAAAAAGTAATCAAATATTTCAATAGAAACAATGTTTCTTTTAAAAAATTCATATATCAATCTCATTAAATATTTAAAGTTGATGATGTAACAAGAAAAGTCATTAAATTTTAAAATAAAATATTTATACTAAAAAAATACAATATTATATTAAAATTTAATTTTAAAATGTTAAAAAAACAGCACAAATATTAAATTGAAAGAAACCTAAAAAAAGACCAAATAAAAAAAACAACAACAACAATATTTACAATGTATTGAAAAATCATGGCATGTAACATAAAAAACGCTATCAATATGGATGCATTTTAATGTATTTACACACATAATAGTATATTTTAAAATTATTTTTCAAAAAGACGTATGATTCTGAAAAAGAAAGAGAGAAAAAAAAAAGGAACATCAAAGTTAGAATATAAATTAAATAAATATAATGTAATACATCTATCATTGCCACATCTCCAGGATCAGTGCCGGACTAAATACTTTAAACCAATCCATGCAATAGTGAAAAATTTCGCCTTCTATCTAATTTCCATCTAAGTATGGGGCCTGCCATAAATAATGTCACACACCTCGGGGGGGGGGGTAGGGAAAAGGGTGTTTAAGAAATGTGACCTCACATCAAAATCGCGCAACTGTAGATGAAAGTTCTACTTAAATATCTGATTGCTTACAATTTATTTAATGTATTTTTAAATGGCTTCTACGTTTTTAGAGTGCATACTTAGATTCTACACTAAATATATATTTTAATAAAAAGAGTTAATTTGCAACATGCTATTTTTAAATTGAAAATACGAATTTTAAGGGCTGGGGGTTGTTCAGCTTTATGTTGTCATATTGGAGGGGGTCTACGTTTTTGTGACAAAGTGTGGTGCGTGACGTCATTAATGGACGGTCCCCATTCTAAAAATGGTATAAGTCATGGCCTTTTATCATTTTTAGCGAAAATACCATAAAATAATCATTTTAATTTAAACAAAGTAATTAACACAAATACTTGATATATAATATTTTACTGAAATTGTTTCGTTAAAAATAAAACAGTTAACATCAGTTTATACTCACACATTTTTTAAAGGAAGTTCAGCTACTCCTCAAATTAATTCAGAAATATTTAAGAAGTTACTTAGTTCATCATACTCAACTGCTAATATAGCGAGGTTTGAAAATTCCGTTTGAGATGTTGTTTCCAGAATATTCAGGCTTGTCCATGGGAATGTTTTTTCCCATGAGATGGGATGGGATGGGACCTGCATAAATTGCCATGGGATAGGATGGGATGGAACAGAAAATATGTCCCATGGAAAGCCTGAGAATAGTTATTGATTATTTTTAGTTTGTAAAAATTACTTTCCCTTGATCGGAAGTTACTAAAAGTCCTCAAGTTTTGAGCATATTTGATTTGTATTATTATGAATTTCAAAACTTCAAAAGATTCTTAATATTTTTAAATAGATAATACACCCCTGATATTTCATTAGAAATTCAATATCCACTGATAGTCCATCTGTTACAAGGCCCTCCAAATCTTTTCAATTTGCATACATTGCAGAAGAACTAAAATCTTTTTTTTCCTTATTATAATATAAAAATAACAAACAAAAGTAACTGCTTTAATGTTGCAGCTGAGAGATTATTTGTTCTACAGACTTGGTTGACGTGTTAAGATTGTGGCAAAAAATTCAAATTAGTATTTCTCTTATGCATCTATTTTGGGCTAGACCTCATATGCATCAACTTGTCTGTCTCTTCGTCAAAATCGTCATTCTGTTGAGTCCAGTGGCGACACTAGGGGTGGTGTCACCCCGCATCCGGGAAAAACAGCGATCGTCAAAACAGCGACTGTGTCAAAACAGCGACGGTCAAAACAGCGACGATCAAAATAGCGACTGTATCAAAACAGCGACTATATCAAAATAGCGACTGTATCAAAATAGCGACTTTTTTCTTTTGCTTGTGATAATGCAGGTGTTTTGTAGAGAAGGGACAATATAAAATTTAAAACAATCAACTGGAGGTGTGTATAAATAAATGTTGGTGTGGTGTTTTAAAGAGTGTATACACAGTTTCGGGGCACATTTTAAGAAAATTGAAAAATAAAATTATAATTGTTATTACTTTAGTCATATACATTGTGCAGAAAGCTCGATAGAGACTAGCAAACATAGATGCAATCGATTTATTGAGGGGGTTTGTGGTGGGAGGGGCAGAGACAGTTTGACTACAGAACTTTTTGATCCTCAGATATTTCGACCCTCATTTTTACCTCGCAAAAAATGTTTTTTTTTTCTTCTAGTTTTTTAAAATAAAAATAATATGGTTTAATATTAGATCCTTCCACATATATCCAACTTCTTCACCACTCCAATCCGATAAAATTGGATAATAAAAAGGCAATGTGTTCAGATAATCCTTTATTAAGGTATCTACATTCTTTCAGCCCCAAATCTCTTTGTTTACCTACTCCATAACACGCGGTCCGTGGTCGCCACTTTGTCTAGCCTTCGTAACATGCCATTGTGTAACCACCGGACAGTCGACCACGTGCCGTTTCGACAAGGGGGACTTTAATTTTTAATAAAATCTGGCAGGGTAACCATTATAAACGCCGCAGTATTTTCGTCTTCATTATCGCCATACAATGCCACCATACATGCACCTCATTTTACACACTGAGTAACAAAGTATTGTGAACAAAAATGCATTACAAACTTTTATTCAACCTATCAATGCATTCGTCATACTCATAAACTGAGAATAGCTTTGCGGTGAAGTCGCTGTTTTGATACAGTCGCTATTTTGATACAGTCGCTGTTTTGAAGTCGCTGTTTTGACACAGTCACTGTTTTGAACCCGTGCCGTGTCACCCAGTGTGGTAGCCAATGCTGTCACTCATTCACTACTTACCCAAACAAACCTCCGCCGAGTCTGCCAGTACCAAATAGTGGGAAAATTCAGAATTTAACACATGATTCACTTTTTTTGATGGTGTCACCCTGTGCTGTCCGCAGCACCAACATCCACCCAGTAGTGACGCACCTGAATAAATTTTTAAAAAATCTTCATTTACTTCAGATGCCATTTGGCAGCGTTTTTTTTTTTTTTTTTACAAGGATGGCATTAAAGCGATTGTCTCATCCTGGATTCTTTTTTTAAAAACAAAAATATTGGAATGTCTAAAAAGCTTTTTGCCAATGCAATGTCATAATTTTTCGCCGTGCATGAATTTACTAATGAGACTGATAAGAGTTAATGTCTCATACTATTTACATTTCACTACAGAACAAAACTGTTTGAAAAAAAAAACAACAGCAACAAACAGCAACAACAAAAATCTTTAGTTACAGAATATACCAACCATTTCTTGTTTGTTTCTCTCCATAGTCCATAGCTTATATCGTATATGTGACAGACGCTCCTTCTGTACAGAAGATTATTGCGTCCTACGCTAAAATTTCTTATCTTATATAATTGTTTGATTTGAACCTACGCCCGCTCTTATCAGTAGAGAAATCAAAGTTGGCAATCCTCAAATCTTGGTCCCAAATTATTTTACGCTAATAAGGGGAAGTAACCAGATAGTACATGAAAGTATGTTATTTATTGATACAAATATAGACAAGTGATACATATAGTTCGATAACCATTCATTAAATATTAAATATTGTAATTGTCACACAGCATTAAATAGCTGCCGAAAACAGTCTGCTTGTGACTTTTGCGTAACTGAAAGGCCGACAAGTAGCTAAGCTACTGTAGCTTGCAAACAGAGCTTGACTTGACTTGAACCACTCTGAACTCTGATACCGGAGTTTACGTTTAGCTTGCATTCATAGTCCTTCGATAGTGTGAGTTCAATTCCTTCCAGTTGTGCTGCACGTGAAACATTGGGAGTAATATTTATCGTATTGGCCTGTCAACCTGCCATAATTTTTATTTATTTATGATATTATGCTGTAGTGATTATCTAAATAGTAATCGATAACTCACGTAAAATAATTTGGGACCGGGATTCGGAGGATAGCCATCAAAGTTTAACCGTTTTGTACTGTGCGCCGGTATCAAGAAATAAAGTCTATCCCAAATAAAGTCTCACCCGGTGAGTTTATTTTAAAACAATTTCGCCCCCGGAGAAGTTGTTTTAAAATGAAGTCTAATCTCTTAAAATAAATGCTCCCCTTAATTATTTGAAATTATAAATACTTTTTAAAAAAATTAAACTTTATGACTTACAACATAATTTGTATTTATTCTACATGCATTTGTGTAAGATTATTGGGAATTCAACAATCATAAGCTAAGTTAGGGGCGTAGCTATTTGTGGCTTAAGAGGGTGTATGCCCGTAAAGACACATATTTATAGTTGGTTAAATGCCAAGAGTTATTAAAAAAGAATAACAGACAAATGAACTGACATATAAAGATGATTAATTAATACGAGAACGGTGCATCGAAGTCTTTCTTTACGTTTTGTAACACGAGTTAGGATTTAAATAAAAGTAGCTATTTCTACTTGTGCATTATAATAATAAAAAAAAAATATCACTAGTCTTCTACCCGTAGATATTACTACATTTACAGAAAAAAGCAAATCCAAGTAGGCAAGGTTTGTAATTAAAAAAAAATATATTAAAATTTACTTTTAAAAAATAGTAAAAAACAAAAACCTTTTAAATGGGATTACTTTTTTGTGTAGCCGTCTCAAGAAACTCAGCACATGCTAAAATTTAGACACACAAAAATTAGTTTACACGTTTAACTCTCAAAAGACGAGAGATTGAAAAATGGTGCATATCTGTCACATGAAATAAAAAAATCATAACTTTTATATTAAGGTAGTGAGTATAGCCTCGTCAAAACGACCCAATATGCGGCTGCATACGCGCTCGTTCACTTCCGGTTATTGCTATTCTTAGTAATATTTTTTTTATAAGGTTAAAAATTTCATCGGTGAATGTGTGGCTGTGTGGTCATATTGATAGTACGATAGTACGCTACATCGTAGGTCCGGGGTTCGTTTTCTAATTGATGCATATTTTTTTACCATTAAGGTAGTGAGTATAGCCTCGTCAAAACGACCCAATATGCGGCTGCATACGCGCTCGTTCACTTCCGGTTATTGCTATTCTTAGTAATATTTTTTTTATAAGGTTAAAAATTTCATCGGTGAATGTGTGGCTGTGTGGTCATATTNACATCAGTATGTAAACATATTCATTTATTATTTAAATATTTATTTACTACCAAACTTTCATAGAAGAAAAGTCGTGTATTTTCTTATCAACATTTAAATTCTTTGTACTTTCTTGTTATATGGACAATATTGCAAGATTGTGTAGTCTAAGATCACTCACTCATTGTGGAGCGAATATATATTTTTTTAAACTTTAGTTTAAAGAAGCTCCTTTCATAACTAGATACACTGATAGAAGTTGTGGAAAAAATTCTTAGCACAATTACAATGTTGGGTAAAGAATTTCCAATCTGTACTGTTGAATATATTTTAAAAGATCAATGGGGCATTCCCCCCCCCTTTAACCTAATGCATCTTCTTGTTGTGTATGTACAGCCAGGGCTGGTCTTAGGCTCCTGCAACCTTCGCGCGATTTCATAGGTCCCACCTATCTCAATTTTTACTTATTATCCTTATTAGCACGTTATTTCTACCAAAACTGGGCCCCACACAATCATTTTCGCAATCTAAGCTGCATAGGGCCTCGCAATAGCTAAGAAGGCCCTGTGAACAGCCATAAAACCTGGATCCTTTGTCTTGCAATATCGAACTGTTCTTTAACTATGTAAATAAAGAAATTTATTTGAAGTTCAAATTCTTCATTTAACTGGCTACATGGTATTGTACACGAACATTTTCTTGCATGACATGTAACTCATCAGCGTGTTCTTTTATTTTATTTTATAATTACATCTATGGATAAAAACATTTCTTGTTCTACTTCTTGCTCTAAAGAGCGAAACACGTCTTTTGAATTTTCCCCAATCATAACTTTTATAATTCTAATTCAGCGTTAAGTTGATATTTCCAACTCTCTATAACAGCGTTGTGTATTAGCACATAGATCTATCTTTATTCCACAAAATGGGTTTGCATTAATTTAAAGAAGACGGGTTCCCATAAATTGAGATATCAAGGAAAAGAAAAAGTTTGCATTGAACTGAGTAAACTTCCAGCATCTGATCTCGTTTTACTACTTACTTCAGATGTCAATTCTTCCAAGACGCTTGAAATTTCTAAGTATGTCTTATTCGAAATTATGTTATTGTGGTGTTTATTAACGAAGAAATTAATAACTGTTCATTTTAACTCTCAAAAGACGAGACATTGAAAAATGGTGCATATCTGTCACATGAAATAAAAAAATCATAACTTTTATATTAATTTAAGCTTAAGTGCGAAATTAAAAATCTACTATATGAAATGGTTAAATTTTTATTTGGCAATAAGAAAAACTCTTTTACTTTATTATTTTTTGAAAAATCTGGTATCAAAGTTTCAAAATAAAAAAATAATTTCCGCCATCTTCCTCGCGTTTTGTACACACAAGTAGCTTGTTGTTACGGACAAAAACATTGTTATCATGGATTTGGATTCAGATTATGATAGTGAAGATGAATATAGTTATTCCTTAGAAGATATTTTTGATGAAGAAAGTTCCTCAGAAGAATCTGATACGGAAATGATAGTTATTATCAAGAGAATCAAGAGAATTGTGCTACAAGGTTTGTTTACATTTTGTCGTCTCTCATGTACTAGTATTAGAATTTGTACAATCGGCTTATTATAACTAATTATATTTGCTTTAGTACCTCATATACATACAAAGAATACATGCAAACACTTTTTTAAATTGAAATAAGTAGCACAAATCACAATATATGTGTATTATTTTTGTCAGTAACCCCAAATGTGATATGTAAACAATGTCGTTTCCATGGATATTTTTGTAAACATTGATCAGCTGTGTTACTTGATAGGCTCAGTGTTCATCAATAAAACCATATTATAAGTAGATCATGTCTTGTATTTTTGTTTGCATTTAGCATGTGAATGTATGCAATAGATTATTTTATAACTAAACTAATATATCTTTTTTAAAAATTATATTTTGTCAGAATCAATGATCATTGGATGTGAGGATAAAGACTGGCGCTCCAAATGGATTTACATCAGAGAGGGTACCTAGTATGCAGCTCCCAGGTGTAAAAACAAGAGAAGATATAAGGAGATTTCTGAGACAATTAGACTTTCAAACTATATTTTATCTCAGATTTGATTGAGTCTGATTACATATGTTCCTGCGCAAATAAATATGCGCAAGACAATGAGCAAAAAAAAACCCAACTGTCTGTTTTTAAACATTAGTAGGACTTCCCACAGGATGAATTTTACAGACTTATTGGCCTACAAGTGTATGCAAGACTTGTTCAAGCTTTTATTACAAGGCTATGGTCAAGTAATCCTTAAAAATTGACTTTGGGCAAGGCCCTTTATAACAAGGGACAGATTGAAGGCAGTAATGAGTTTCCTGAAAATTTCCGATGACTATACTGAAAATAAATGTGACAAGTTATGCCAAGTGAGATTACTGTATATTTATTTAAATACAAAGTGCAAGATTTATTATATTATTGGTGAGTTCAGAATAATCAGTTACTAACTGTTCAAAGGTAGAACAATACGACAAATTCACTTGTGTATAATTTTCACAATGCTAATTGTTTATAAATTTGCGAAGAGAAGGACAAAGTTAAATCGAGAATTCAAAGAACTGCATGTTAAATGTTGGTTAAGTGTTCAAAACATTCCAGATTTGTTGTTTGTGATACAAATTTGTGTTTTAATGAAAATAGAAATTGTTAACAAGAATTTCATAATATTACATCAGTATTTAGTTATATTTTAAATCATTTGGTTATGTCTATATGATGATTTAAAGACATATTTCCATGCTAAAATAGTTATTTTACAAAGCTTATATACTTAATTCATTTAGGTTAAATTTGCAAAGAGATATTTTCATATAATATGTGTTTTTCCTTTAAAAAAAAAAATTAAATTAATTTTTGCTTTTTTTTAGCCGAGGTTTCCTAAAATTGTATCTTTTCTAAAAAAAAATTGTAACTTTTTTATTTATGAATATTTTCTCTTCAAATTTGAATCTTAGTTGTAGTAATGAATATATAATAATAAAATGGCACTTTTATTTCCATACTTGGGAGCATGGATTTTTTTCCTTCTTTGAGAAATTTTAATGTTCTGTTTTTGTTTGAAATTTAAAAAAAAAATTTGGTTGTAAAAAATATATTAAAAATCTATTTAACATAATTTATGAATGAAAACTATTCAGAATTAAAGAGCATTCAAATATCTTTAAATTGATATATAATACTTGAAGATAGCTCCAAAATTACATAAATGAGACCAATTAGGAAACGGTGTGTCGTTGGGACCGTAAAATTTGTTAAAAAACTGAAGTCTTTTGAGAGCTAAAGTTGTTAAGCTGTGATTGTTTTTTAAGGTTGTGAAGCTGTGAATGTTGATTAAGGTTTTGTAGCTGTTATTGTTGATTAAGGTTTTGTAGCTGTGATTGTTTTTTTGAGGTTGTGAAGCTGTGATTGTTGTTTCAGATTGTCAAGCTGTGATTGTTGTTTGAGGTTGTCAAGCTGTGATTGTTGTTTGAGGTTGTCAAGCTGTGA
>MUZC01001455.1:4453-18319 GCA_002072015.1 Radix auricularia
AGTAAGTTGTGATTGGGACAGTAAGTTGTGATTGGGACAGTAAGTTGGGATTGGGGCAGTAAGTTGTGATTGGGACAGTAAGTTGTGATTGGGACAGTAAGTTGGGATTGGGGCAGTAAGTTGTGATTGGGACAGTAAGTTGTGATTGGGACAGTAAGTTGGGATTGGGACAATAAGTTGTGATTGGGACAGGTAAGGTAAGTAAGATCACTTGACAGCAACGTGAGACTCTACAAGGTCATTGCAGAAATGGGAAGCTTGCATGACAGTGTCTGGAACAGAATGAGCACCCAGACAAAACTAAAAGTATACAGAGCTGTAGTGCCCCCGTCCCCCACCCTTTACTATATGAATGTGAATCTTGGATTGTATACCAGCGCTATGCGAGGTTGCTTGAACTACTTTCACACCAAAAAGCCCAAGAAAATTATCGATGTAAAATGGCAGGGACAAGTTCCAGACACCGAAATATCACAACATCAGGGCTACTCAGCATCTACACTAGCCTCGTGCAGTTTAACTACGCTGGGCGGGGTGAGTAGAGAGCATGTCCGACCATCGCCTACCCAAGAATTGAGCTTACTGAAGGGCATAGAACCCGCGGAAATCCATTTAAGTTCTCCAAGTCTACACTCAAATCTGCTCTAAAGGTTTTTGACATTGGACATGACTCCCGTGAGGCGGCATCCAGAGACCGATACAGAATGGCACAGCTGTCTGTGAGGCTAATAGACAACAGGCAGCCAAGACCAAATGTCAGGCCAGGAACAGTGGCGGATTTAGCTTTGCCTGCGTGGGGGGGCAGGAGAATTTCAGGGGGCGCCGCCAAATTTTACTAAAAACCGAGCATTGAGTAAATACTAGGGCTGTTAACGATTAATTTAAATGTAATTGTTAACTTTTGAAAAAATTAACGATTAATTAATCGTTAATTCGATTAAAGCAAAAAAAATTAATTTATGATGTCATAAGTAACACTTGTTAAACGTTCTTGTTGAAAATCTAAATAACACCGCAATGTCTCCTTTATATATCAACGTTTCACCTACTACGAATAAGACAAGTGTGTTGACAAGTGTGGTTCAAGTGATGAGCGGGTCTAATTGACAATATAACCAGCCGAGCTGAACAATCATTCTAATGAATGGAACTGAGGTAACTGGTTTGCTCAAAACAGTCTTGTCAAAGAATGACATTATCAGATATTGGTGTTTATTCAGTTTCCACCACTGTACAGGGTTAATGGATTCAGGAACTTTCATCTCCATTTTCTAACGCAGTAATTCACCAGAAGAGCTGTTATCATGTTTGTCTTTAAGTCAGATTCTATTATTGCCATTAGCTTAATACGATTTTCATTTGGTTTAATGTGCGAAGTGTTAGAACCATGGTACACAAACTTTATCATCATTGTGAACATGCCCGCCAGTCAAAAATTTAAAAACCAAAATCTCCGTGTAATCGTCAGGAATTTTTTATTTATCAGTCTCTTTTTTATTATTTTTAAATATTTTTTTTTAACTTCCTATTATTATTTCTTTTTTAACGATTAAGCGAGAAATTAATCGTTAATTTCCGCAGCCCTAGTAAGTACTAATTATTAGCCTGCTACTTTAGTACATTTTCCAAATCATCGAACAAGTCAAAAAGAAGCAACAATATAAACAGATATGTTTTCAAAATAGTAAAGTATATTTATTTCAATAGTATATTTATTGGTCTAAAAAAGAAACTTAGTTTATGCGAATTGATGTAGAGCCCTGAGCCCTAATTAAATTTCTTTTTACGTGATTTCATTGAAGCGAAACGGTTTATCACTGATTCAAAGTCAAGATTCTCATGTAGATCAAGTTCATTTGAAGTTAATGCCAATCCAGACAGACGTTCGTTTGTCATTGTTGAGCGCAAATAATTTCTGATGATTATCAATCATTGCTAACAGGAAGATTAAAATAAATTTTTATAGAGTATTGAGAAATTAGTGAAACATGATGCCATTTATTTCTCAGTCAAGAATGGCAGAACCTCTTTAAGTTGTAGCTCACTAGATGGTGATGGACGTTTTGATACATACAAATCTTTGAATGTATAAAATTCAACGTTTGCATCTTCAAGTATAATGTCATGTTTATAAATTTTGCGAAAAGAATCTTTATTTTCTTCCGACATTTGTGATGGATCAATACAATAGAAATATAGAAATAAATAAGTGTGCCCCTACAGTCATTAAATCGATCATCTACTTGTTTTAGAAGTGTATCCAAGATAGTGAAGTACGATTCAGATTTAAATCTTGTAGTTGGATCATCAGCCCTTTCATCTCTACTAAGTTCGCCTGCCATTCTTTTATTCTTTGCAATTCGCATTTCTTTAAATTTTGTTTTAACATCTAATTTAGAACAATTTTCGTAAATAAATGATTAGACATCTACTTTCAGAATTTGAAAAAAGCTTGATCGCTTCTCATTTCAAAAAAACTTTTTTCTTCCAACATCGATCAATCGTTTTGCAATTGCAATCTCAATAGTCTTTTGCTGCAAGTGGTTTGATAACACGAAGATATCATCCAACCTTTGTACAAATAGCATCAGAAAAAACAAAATAATATTTTGTTATTAAAATAGAAAGTCCCACTTCCTTTATGTTATAATGATTCCGCTGAATTTATATTTTCTAGAGTGGCAAGAACAGCAGAGAATGATCCAACAACTGCATCAACTGCTTGCTTATGGCTTGCCCATCTTGTATCAGAAAGGTTGATTCATATTGAGATTTATGATGTTCTTTAAGAGTATGTAGACGTGGTAAACTAGACGTAAAGAATGCATACAACCTTTCAACTGGGCCGAAAAGCAACTGTACATAATTGTTTACAGACATTGATTCGATAATGACCAAATTCAAAACATGGGCACAACAATGAACATAGATGGTATTGGGTGAAAGTTTGAAGGCCACTCTTAATTCCAGGCATCACAGATGCGCCATCCTATTCCTTTCCTACACAGATTGCGATATCAATGTTTCGCTTTTGTAATGTGTAGTTCCGTTAAAATCTTCCCAGCAAATGCTGATGCACCATTGCTGTTTACCAAAGTATAAAAGCCTAAAAATCTTTCCACAACAATTCCTGATTTTAAAACTGAACGTATAGTAACATCTTATAAATTTTAGATATATCAATAATTAAAGAAAAGAAATGGGAAGACTTAGTTTTATTATCAATTTCCGCCAATAACTCAGATGCAAGTGAGTGAATTAAATCAATTTGCACACCATGACTTAAATAAATTTATTTCATTTTTATTTTGAAACTTTAGATAACTGTCGAAAGTGCACATGGACTCATATTTGGCTAATAAAGATAACAAAATGAGGGGTAGGACTGCAATCAGGCTTATAAAAAATTAAAAGAGAAAAGACGTAAACAAGGTACGGGTTAGCCTGACTGGACGTAACAAAACAGCGAACGTTTCGGCAAAGAACCTTTTTCAATGAACATACAATACACACATAAAACGAATATTAAAATAAAATTAAGAAACTTAGCTGCGGTGAAATCCAAAGACTTTCTTCGATTCTTTGGATTTCACGTCTTTTCTATTTAATTTTTTAATAAAGATAACATTTCACGAAAATGTCCATTATTTCTAAAACTAACATCACTAAAGCAAGAATTTTATCTGTGTACTTTGAATGGCAAACTTTGTTTTGCTAAAACAACGACACGTCTATCATTCGTTTCAATACTTCTCTATTATTTTTCACTAAGCGACGCTCCTGGCTGACCAAACTAGATATTACAGGTTTGAAATACGATATTTAGCAAGCCAATATTGTCGTATTGCTGTATAGAGTTGATTAGAAGTTTCGTGTTTATCAATCTTTTTTTCTTCTCTAGTGACATCTTTTTAATGTTTATCCAGGGTGTCTTAAGGGGGCGCCATTTTAGATTCAACAGGGGCGTGGGGGGGCAAGCCGCCCCCCTGCCCTATAGCTAAATCCGCCACTGGCCAGGAAGGACCGTGTACAAAACCCTTGTGAAGGGATTTCATCCATCTCTTGTCCGACTCAAATTTCAAGCAAGAGTAAGTCTAATAAGGCACCAGAGGACACACGTGGTGGCCCATGCAGCACTGGACTAATAGGATGAGAGTGGGTCATCGTCGACTACGACAGACGAACAACAACAAGGTAGACGTTACTACTGGATAAATCAGTCATTTAATCCTTATTTCTGAGAGTTACTGGTACAGTATTGTACACTTTATGGCACAATACGGTACTCTTATGGTACAACATGGCACACTTTATGGTACAACACTGTACACGTTATGGTACAACACTATGCACTGCTTGGTACAACACTGTACACACCGAAGCTTAAATTTGTACACTTTATAGCACGAGCTCGCTACACTACATCCTAAAACTATCTACACACTATGATACAAGCCTGTACACGTTATGTATTTCTATGTTATATTTTCGCCAAAGTGCAGTATCGCTGGCACATACTCTACACACGTTTTCAATATTATTTTTGTACACGCTCCTTGTACAACGTTTCTTAAGTCGCAATGTATTTGATGCTTGTACATTTGCATTGTACACATTGTTTGCCTTGTACAAACTGTTTGCCTTGTACACACTGTTTGCCTTGTACACACTGTTTGCCTTGTAAACGCTGTTTGCCTTGTACACACTGTTTGCCTTGTACACACTGTTTGCCTTGTACATACTGTTTGCCTTGTACACACTGTTTGCCTTGTACACACTATTTGCCTTGTACACACTATTTGCCTTGTACACACGGTTTGTCTTGTACACACTGTTTGCCTTGTACACACGGTTTGTCTTGTACACACTGTTTGCCTTGTACACACGGTTTGTCTTGTAGACACTGTTTGCCTTGTACATGTGCCTTGTACACGCTGTTTGCCCTGTACACACTGTTTGTCTTGTACACACTGTTTGCCTTGTACACACGGTTTGTCTTGTACACACTGTTTGCCTTGTATACACGGTTTGTCTTGTACACACTGTTTGCCTTGTACATGTGCCTTGTAAACGCTGTTTGCCTTGTACACACTGTTTGCCTTGTACACACTGCCTTGTACACACTGTTTGCCTTGTACACACTGTTTGCCTTGTACACACTGTTTGCCTTGAACATGTGCCTTGTACACGCTGTTTGCTTTGTACACACTGTTTGCCTTGTACACACTGTTTGCCTTGTACACACTGTTTGTCTTGTACACACTGTTTGTCTTGTGCACACTGATTGCATTGTACACACTGTTTGCCTTGTACACGCTGCCTTGTACACACTGTTTGCCTTGTACACACTGTTTGCCTTGTAACACTGTTTGCCTTGTACACACTGTTTGCCTTGTACGCACTGTTTGCCTTGTACACACTGTTTGCCTTGTACGCACTGTGTTGCAACACACCCTCGCCTTACAGTATCTCAAGTGACACCGCTGACCTCTAGCTAGGGACAAGGTCATGAAACTACTGACAAACGATCAGGGGAAAGGGGGGGATATTACCATTGTCGTGATCGATATGTTGTCATTGATCATGGACCAAACAATATCTTGTGTTGACACAACCAACGAGGGACCTGCAGGCGATAACAATTGTTGGATTGTGTTATTGTTTGGCGTTTGTTTGGGGAGGTTATAGACAGACGCTAACAAAAGATAACTTTTTTAAAAAATGTTATTGTTATATAATTTTTACATCTTAATTTCAAGTAAGGAAATTAGATTACATCGATTTAGTTCAACTGGTCCGGGGCTGAGGGCTAACAACTGCATATAACAATGGGAAACAACTGGATAACAATGGGATAACAATGGGATAGCAACTGGATAACAATGGGATAACAACTGGATAACAATGGGATAACAACTGGATAACAATGGGATAGCAACTGGATAACAATGGGATAACAACTGGATAACAATGGTATAACAACTGGTTGTCAATTTGATAACAACTGGTTCATATTTCGATAACAACTGGTTGACAATGGGATAACAACTGGATAACAATGGGATAACAACTAACTGGTTGTCAATTTGATAACAACTGGTTGACAATTCGATAACAGCTGGTTGACAAAGGATAACATTTAGTTGACAATGGGATAACATCTGGTTAACAATGGGATAGGAGCAATGTTTTAATAATGGGATAAAAATGGTTAACAAAGCTTATCAAAATATATATGAGATTAGAAATTAAAAAATGAGAATATCAGAGCAAGTATCTCTCAACTCTAAAGTAAGTGGCGTATGAGGCGTGAGCCACACATAATGCTGGGACATGGGAGACCCACAGAGGCGTGTGAGGCCTGTGAGGCGTGAGCCACACAAAATGCTGGGACAAGGGAAAACCACAGAGGCGTGTGAGGCCTGTGAGGCGTGTGAGGCCTGTGAGGCGTGAGCCACACAGAATGCTGGGACAAGTAAAACCCAACTGTCGGTTCTCAAACTGTGATAGATGATAGTCTTTCAGACCGGCACTTTGGCAGCTATTATTTTCATATTAATATTATTAGTATCTGAGACAGAACAAAAATCCACAAAAACGGGTTTGGTGTGGGGGGGGGGGGCACTGGGGATTGAAATGAATGCAATTGTTTACATTCAATGTCTCCAACAATAAAATCAGTCTTCGTCGCAATCAATGACGCAGCCAGTGACGAACTCAATGACGCAGTCAGTGACGAACTCAATGACGCAGTCAGTGACGTGACCAATGACGCAGTCAGTGACGTGACCAATGACGCAGTCAGTGACGTGACCAATGACGCAGTCAGTGACGTGACCAATGATGCAGTCAGTGACGTGACCAATGACGCAGTCAGTGACGAACTCAATGACGCAGTCAGTGACGTGACCAATGACGCAGTCAGTGACGTGACCAATGACGCAGTCAGTGACGTGACCAATGACGCTGTCAGTGACGTGACCAATGACGCAGTCAGTGTCAAAGACTGTAAACCTAAATCTATCAATTTAACGTCTTTGCCTCTCATTGAGTTTATCGAGTTTTCCTCCCAAGTCAAACTTTTTAAATCTCCCCGGTCCTCCTATCCTCACTTCACCTCAACGCTCCCCGTGACCTCGGTTCCTTAACTCCCCTCCTTCTCCCCTCCCATCTTGACACGTGACTGCGCAAAGCAAAAGAAATATCCCCGGAACCTGACCGCCGCGATGTCCAATACGAGAGCAAAAGACTGTGAAATTAACGTTTATTGAACACGACAAGGGGAGATAAAGACAGAATTAGATGTGCCTGGAATAACCTTCTCCTGGTTTCCAGAACTTCTCTCCCGAGAAACGTTCACGAGTGGTCTGAGTCTCATAAAAAAACGGATTCGATGTTTTTGTGGTCGAATAAAACTCGAGGCACAGACGAGTGAAGAAAGTATTAGACCCTGTTACGGCAATAAATCTTTGATTAGGGCTCGTAAGTGTGTCATCTAGAGAGGACTGGGGTCAAGTTCGATGACATTCAGACGTCAAAACGAGTATTTATTCTTATGACGATTATTAAGATAGTCCACAAATAGTTTCAGAATCCCCAACTCCCACCCCGGTAAGCACAACATTGCCGTACACGAGGTAAGAATAGAATTAGAATAGGGGAAACATCGGAATAATGTCTTTGTTATATATTTAAACATGTTGATAATCTTTATATATTTTTCACGTAAACGACCATGTGCAAATGAGCATGACGAATGACCCCAGCTGGGAATGAAAGATAACAGTGGGCAAGAGGATTGGGATGAAAAAAAAAGTGAAGAGGGGAGAGTTGTAGCACAGAATAACATATGATTCATATGGCATCTGTCCGTCTACAAAAGACGATAGATTTATCTTTATTATTTGCAGCTCTTGGTGTGGCTGATGAGACCAATCCGTGAGTGGCAGTCTCTTCTGCGTGTCGCACACACGAATGTAGTTAGGCAGTGTTGCATGGCTTTTCTCCTCGCTCTTTTTCATACTGCGTCTTCCCTGGTTTACTCCTCTGCTCTTAGTGATCCTTCTTTCACTAGCCCACCGCCACGTGGTCCTATTCTCAGCCAGGTTTTCCCAGTTTTGTATGTCAACATTAGACCACAGTAAACATAAGACAAATCTGGACATTAAATGACACTAAAAATTCTAGATGTGCTCAAGCCGCCATGACGAAACCAATAGTCACTAATTCTAGGTTTCACTTTTATGAACAACATACAAAGAAACAATAGACACACACACACGTAAACATAGACACATACACCTAGACACACAGACACTTAGATATAGACACATGAACTAGAGCAGCAGAAACAAATCATGTCTAAATAAAAACCACCATGATCTGAGGGTACACCGACACCCTCCCACCCCCTAAAACCACCATGATCTGAGGGTACACCGACACCCTCCCACACTCTAAAACCACCATGATCTGAGGGTACACCGACACCCTCCCACCCCCTAAAACCACCATGATCTGAGGGTACACCGACACCCTCCCCCCCACACACACGCGCACAACGCCACAACAAAAAAGTTGAAATCATGGACCAGTGGACAGTGGTTAGAGTCGGACACGTGACGTCATGGATCATGGCTGGCAGTCTTCTGTATATGGGCCATTATTCATTTCCTGTTGGTTGACCGCTATGTTCATCAGAAGCATACGGCCTACCATACCCGTCCCACCCCCATCCCTGCCTGATGTCAGTACATATATTATAAAGTTCCCCTTACATCAGGGGTATGTCAACGTTGGATACTTTCATGTCTCTCCTGCATATGTCCTCTCCCTCAAGCCTCTAACAAACAAGAACATAGACGACATAGACAGACAGCTGAAGTTCTTCAACTCTTTAATTCTCGTCCCTTGCCTGAGAATAACACAAATCACGAGGATAACACGATGACGTCACAAATCTCGAGGATAACACAATGACGTAAAAAACCATGAGGATAATACAATGACAACCATGAAGCTAATACAATGACGTCACAAACAATGAAGATAACACGATGACGTCACAAAACATGAAGACAACACAATGACGTCACAAACCATGCAGGTAAAACAATGACGTCACAAACCATGAAGGTAATACAATGACGTCACAAACCATACTGATAACACAATGACGCTACAAACCCTGAAGATAACACAATGACGCCACAAACCCTGAAGATAACACAATGACGTCACAAACCATGAAGATAATACAATGACGTCACAAAACATGAAGCTCACACAATGACGTCACAAACTGTAGCGATAACACAATGACGTGACAAACCACAAAACATAATTCAATTGGTTCAAAACATTTATTTCCCATTGTGCATTCACAAGTCTTGGTATTGAACCCATTTTGAGAGTCCCTGACACACTATGATAAAGAGCACCTGTGTCTATGTGTCTTTGTTAGATTCGTATGTTAGTCTTGTAGAAATATCTGTGTCTATGTGTCTTTGTTAGATGAGTCTGTTAGTCTTGTAAAGAACATCTGTGTCTATGTGTCTTTGTTAGATGTATCTGTTAGTCTTGTAAAGAACATCTGTGTCTATGTGTCTTTGTTAGATGTGCCTGTTAGTCTTGTAAAGAACATCTGTGTCTATGTGTCTTTGTTAGATGAGTCTGTTAGTCTTGTAAAGAACATCTGTGTCTATATGTCTTTTTAGATGTATCTGTTAGTCTTGTAAAGAACATCTGTGTCTATGTGTCTTCGTTAGATGTGTCTGTTAGTCTTGTAAAGAACATCTGTGTCTATGTGTCTTTGTTAGATGTGCCTGTTAGTCTTGTAAAGAACATATGTGTCTGTGTCTTTGTTAGATGTGTCTGTTAGTCTTGTAAAGAACATCTGTGTCTATGTGTCTTTGTTAGATGTGTCTGTTAGTCTTGTAAAGAACATCTGTGTCTATGTGTCTTTGTTAGATGTGTCTGTTAGTCTTGTAGAAATATCTGTGTCTATGTGTCTTTGTTAGATGTGTCTGTTAATCTTGTAAAGAACATCTGTGTCTATGTGTCTTTGCTAGATAAGTATGAGGAGACAAGGGAACAGAACAGTGGGGGGGGGCAGAACAGTGGGGGGACAGAACAGTGGGGGGACAGAACAGTGGGGGGACAGAACTGTGTGGAGACAAGGGGACAGAACGGTGAGGACACAAGGGGACAGAAGTATGAGGAGACAAGGGGACAGAAGTATGAGGAGACAAGGGAACAGAACAGTGAGGAGACAAGGGGGAAGAACAGTGAGCAGACAAGGTGACATAACTTTGAGGACACAAAGGGACAGAACTGTGAGGAGACAAGGGGCATAACTTTGAGGAGACAAGGGGCATAACTTTGAGGACACTAGGGGACAGAACTGTGAAGACACAAGGGGACATAACTTTGAGGAGACAAGGGAACAGAACTGTGAGGATGCGACATTGATTTTAAAGTTACCGCCTTGGCGGGGAAAACATTCGATGATAATAAATTAATGGGTTGTTCTCCCTGGGGAAAAAGTTTTACCGCCCTTAGACACGACAAGGATCCTACAGACGACTACTTGTGTTCACGGCATTACCAAATAGTTCGGGTTTACAAAGTCATGTTGTTTTGTTCTCAAAGTCAAGCCTGATTAGGGTTCTTCATTTCTAAAACCGGAAAACGTCATAGCTCATTTCGTAATGTTCTTTTTTTAGATTACATTTCAGCGGAACAAAGTTTTTTGAGGCATAAATACAGTCAAATCACTATGTTCTCAAAATTGTTAGCTTAGTAAAATTACGAAATTGTTTTTTTTTTTTTATTTTGCAAGTCCAATAAGCTGTCTTAAATTAACGAAGAATAAAAAAATTAGCTGATAAGATCAATCATTCTCAATATACCTACATTCACGTATTGACTCGTATCTTTTATTAATTTTTTAATGATTTTGTCCTTATAAAAGATAAATTTAGATATAATATTTCTATTAATAGATTTCCGCCATATTAGGAACATCCCTATTATTGTCAAAGTCAAGCCTGTATTATTGTCCAAGTCAAGCCTGTATTATTGTCCAAGTCAAGCCTGTATTATTGTCCAAGTCAAGCCTGTATTATTGTCAAAGTCAAGCCTGTATTATTGTCCAAGTCAAGCCTGTATTGTTGTCAAAGTCAAGCCTGTATTGTTGTCAAAGTCAAGCCTTTATTGTTGTCAAAGTTAAGCCTGTATTGTTGTCAAAGTTAAGTCTGTATTGTTGTCAAAGTCAAGCCATTATTGTTGTTAAAGTCAAGCCTTTATTGTTGTCAAAGTCAAGCCTTTATTGTTGTCAAAGTTAAGCCTTTATTGTTGTCAAAGTCAAGCATGTATTGTTGTCAAAGTCAAGCCTGTATTGTTGTCAAAGTCAAGCCTGTATTGTCAAAGTCAAGCCTTTATTGTTGTCAAAGTCAAGCCTGTATTGTTGTCAAAGTCAAGCCTGTATTGTTGTCAAAGTTAAGCCTGTATTGTTGTCAAAGTCAAGCCTTTATTGTTGTCAAAGTTAAGCCTTTATTGTTGTCAAAGTCAAGCCTTTATTGTTGTCAAAGTCAAGCCTGTATTGTTGTAAAAGTTAAGCCTGTATTGTTGTCAAAGTCAAGCCTTTATTGTTGTCAAAGTCAAGCCTTTATTGTTGTCAAAGTCAAGCCTGTATTGTTGTCAAAGTCAAGCCTGTATTGTTGTCAAAGTCAAGCCTGTATTGTTGTCAAAGTCAAGCCTTTATTGTTGTCAAAGTCAAGCCTGTATTGTCAAAGTCAAGCCTTTATTGTTGTCAAAGTCAAGCCTGTATTGTTGTCAAAGTCAAGCCTTTATTGTTGTCAAAGTCAAGCCTGTATTGTTGTCAAAGTCAAGCCTGTATTGTCAAAGTCAAGCCTGTATTGTTGTGTTAAATAAACATTGCATCTACGTCACATAACTCTCTATTCTCATATGATTTTCCGACCCACCTCTCAAAGTCACAACTCTATTGATTTCTCCCGCACATTTTCTCTCTGTAAAGTTAATCCTGACGGCCAGGATTAATCTGAGACTAATCCCTTTGAGGGACGTATGTATTGTAACCTTTGACCTAGACTTTGCATATTGGTTACGGTGTCATGAAGCAAGTCTTGGCCGCCTTTATCATCATAGATATTCCCCTCTCCCCCCCACCAGAGGATAGAAGAATAGATAGTTAGAAACACATTATCTTACATGACACTCCCAGACCAGTGGTGGACAGACCAGTGGTGGACAGACCAGTGTTGGACAGACCAGTGATAGACTGACCAGTAATGGACAGACCAATGACGGACATACCAGTAATGGACTTACCAATGATGGACTGACCAATGATCGACAGACCAGTGATGGACAGACCAGTGATGGACCAGTGATAGACAGACCAGTGATGGACAGACCAGTGATGGACAGACCAGTGATGGACAGACCAGTGATGGACAGACCAGTGATGGACATACCAGTGATGGACAGACCAGTGATAGACAGACCAGTGATGGACAGACCAGTGATGGACAGACCAGTGATGGACAGACCAGTGATGGACAGACCAGTGATGGACAGACCAGTGATGGACCAGTGATGGACAGACCAGTGATGGACAGACCAGTGATGGACAGACCAGTGATGGACAGACCAGTGATAGACAGACCAGTAATGGAATTGACCAATGATGGACAGACCAGTAATGGACTGACCAATGATAGACCAGTGATAGACAGACCAGTATTAGACAGACCAGTAATGGACTGACCAATGATGGACTGACCAATGATGGACTGACCAATGATGGAGAGACCAGTGATGGACTGATCGATGACGGACATACCAGTGATGGACAAACAAGTGCTAATAGACAGACCACTGATGGACAGACAACTGATGGACAGACCAATGATGAATAGGCATGTAATTTACAGATCAGTGATGGACAGACCAGTGACAAAACCAGTTATTTACAGGCCAGTAAAGTGCCACAGTATCTAGGGCCGTAGGCCAAACCTGTAGTAACTGAGAGCCATTTCAAAACACACCTTATATTGTCGAGCTCTGCATCGAAGCACTATGGATCATTAAAGCTGGCTTGGAAATCCTTCCATAATCCTTGATGTGCATCTTTTATAAACTGTACGTGAACCGCAATGTCAACACAGTAGAGCTGTGGCAACCACACCATTTATCTAGGGGTCTGGGGGCTAACCTATTTCGGCCCGCGAGTTGTGGTAACCCCACCGTTTATCTAGGGGACTGGGGGCTAACCTATTTCGGCCCGCGAGCTGTGGTAACCCCACCGTTTATCTAGGGGACTGGGGGGCTAACCTATTTCGGCCCGCGAGCTGTGTAAACCCCACCGTTTATCTAGGGGACTGGGGGCTAACCTATTTCGGCCCGCGAGCTGTAGTAACCCCACCGTTTATCTAGGGGACTGGGGGCTAACCTATTTCGGCCCGCGAGCTTTGGTAACCCCACCGTTTATCTAGGGGAGTGGTGGCTAACCTATTTCGGCCCGAAGCCAAAAATCCAACAAAACCCCACTTATTATTAGCAAAGTGCCAAAACTCAAATGAAAACCCAAAAATTGGGGTTGGGCATAGCTTGTTCGATTAAGGACGTAATATTTTTAGACGCGCGCAGGCTAATGAGGCTCTTTGTGCCGACAGTGTAAAATGTGCTATAATTTCTCATTCACTGATCTAGGATGATTTACTTCTCGGGTGAAAAAATAATCACGGGGACAAAGGTCCAAACAAATAGATAATGAACATCACAGGAGTTGAGTATTAAACCCCACCCAATCCCCACCCACTCCCCAATCCCCACCCACTC
>MUZC01001455.1:37200-58871 GCA_002072015.1 Radix auricularia
CACTTGGTGTGTGGTACCACTTGGTGTTTGGTACCACTTGGTGTGTGGTATCACTTGGTGTTTGGTATCAGTTGGTGTGTTAAACCACTTGGTGTGTGGTACCACTTGGTGTGTGGTACCACTTGGTGTGTGGTACCACTTGGTGTGTGATACCACTTGGTGTGTTGTACCACTTGGTGTGTGGTACCACTTGGTGTGTGGTACCACTTGTTGTGTGGTACCACTTGGTGTGAGGTACCACTTGGTGTGTGATACCACTTGGTGTGTGGTACCACTTGGTGTTTGGTACCACAGACATCATATGGGATATCAGGTTTATATGTACTAAGTTTGGTCTTAATCTGTTCTTTAGTCGGGTGGCATAGGATTAAATTAAATTAAGTTAGCAAATATAAGAGAAAATTATAATAATGTATAATATTTTAACTTAAAGTTGTTTCATATTTTGGTAAATAATGTTAAGGTATGAGTCTGCACAATTAAAGCCATCTATTCATATGAGAAGTTAGAAATTTTAATGATAACAGACTGAGGGATTATAGGCTATCATTGGTATCGTTCACAGACCTTAGAAAATAAATGAATCAAGAACGTTTAAATTGTTAATATTAAAGTGATATCCAATCTTTTGTTTACATGAAACACTCTTGGTTAAATTTTATATATTTTTGTTTCTAAATGTATATTCGGAAACTTTTTACCCCCGCCCCGCCAGAAGACTAACAAAAGCAAAGAAACAATCACTAAAAAATATATTTTTTTAAACCATTCTAAAACATGAAATGTATTCACATAAAGCAGTGCCTCATAAAATTACCTTACTATTTACAAGGTACGTTTAAGTAAATTATGAATTTTGACGAACGTAAAATCTTAATTTATTAATTCATCCATCCCCCCCACGTGTGCTAAATAAACATAATTGACAGTTTTCCAAAAGAGCTCTACCACTCTCGTCTCTCAAACAGCTCATCTATATTTACACTTCATACTTTTCTCACTCAAACAGCTCATATATATTTACGACACGTCATACTCTCGTCTCTCAAACAGCTCATCTATATTTACACTTCATACTCTTCTCACTCAAACAGCTCATTTATATTTACGACACTTCATAATAAAGCAATTTTAAGTAAATATTTGTAACAGCGTCTGATAGATAAAGAACATATGGCATTACCAACCCCCCCCCCTAAAAATGACAATAGCTACTTAACATGTAGCGCGAGCGCGTATGCAGCCGCATATTGGGTCGTCCTGACGAGGCGATAATCACTACCGAATAAAATACAAGAAATCTAACTCTAATTGTAGAGTAATACAAAAAATTAGACACAGTTATTTCCCTTTGATAACATTTTTTTTGGATGGAGTTAATTTTGAGTCGCAAGAAAATTAAAGGGTTTCATTTTTATGAAACTAGTAGAGCAATAATAAGATAGAAGAGCAATATTTTGTTAGAAGAGCAAAATTCAGTAAGAGGAGCAATATTATCTTATCTATACAGACGCTTTACCCAGCCGCCTAAATAGTGTTAGGTACTGGATGACTCGGGGACGCCATAGGCCCCGGGAACAAATCCTCGCCCTCACATGGATTCGAACTTGTAACCATCGGTACGCCAGTCGAGCGCGCTGCCACGCGATCACCGTGTTCCACGTATAGTTAGATAGTAGAGCAATATTAGGTTAAACAATTCAGACTAAGTAAGAGGAGCAACATTAAGAAAACGCTATATCCAGATAGAGGAGCAATATTTAGATAGAAAATCAATATTAAGTAAGAGGAGCAATATTAAATACGAAGGTCAATATCAATTAACAGGAGCAATATTAAGATAGAAGAGCAATATCGATAAAGAGGAGCAATATCGATTAAGAGGAGCAATATCGATTAAGAGGAGCAATATAAGTACGAAGGGCAGTATCGATTAAGAGGAGCAAAATTAAGTACAAAGAGCAATATCGATTAAGAGGAGCAATATCGATTAAGAGGAGCAATACTAAGTACGAAGGGCAATATCGATTAAGAGGAGCAATATCGATTTAGAGGAGCAATATCGATTAAGAGGAGCAATATACGTACGAAGGGCAATATCGATTAAAAGGAGCAATATAAGTACGAAGGGCAATATCGATTAAGAGGAGCAATATTAAGTACAAAGAGCAATATCGATTAAGAGGAGCAATATCGATTAAGAGGAGCAATACTAAGTACAAAGGGCAATGTCGATTAAGAGGAGCAATATTAAGTACAAAGAGCAATATCGATTAAGAGGAGCAATATTAAGATAGAAGAGCAATATCAATTAAGAGGAGCAATATCGATTAAGAGGAGCAATATTAAGATAGAAGAGCAATATCGATTAAGAGGAGCAATATCGATTAAGAGGAGCAATATTAAGATAGAAGAGCAATATCGATTAAGAGGAGCAATATTATTATTTAGTACGTCTAGTCTAGCATTCATTTCTATAAGTTTCAGATGTTGCAAGAGTTTTTTTTTGTTTTCCTTATTTCACAAAGCAACCGACTTCAATCACAAATTACAGACGGGAAGAGGGAGACTGCATGTCTTGTTCTTGCATAAGGAATTGAAAAAAGTGTAGTTTTTCCTTTTGTCTATCTGAGGGTTGTATCTCAGCATCATTGTGTTGTAATTAAGTTATCATTTTTTTGCGTATTGTCAGTGGCGTCGTGAGGGGGGGCAGGGGGCGGGCCGCCCCGGGTGACACCATCAGGGGGGTGACACCAAAGCCTAAAATTTTACTGTTCGATTTTATGTCAGAAAAACAAAGAATAAAAATTTCTTTCAACTAGAAAGAAATACGATGATATACATTAAACACAGAGATTTTAATTTTTTTAAAATCAGTTAACTTGCAATAATTAACAAAAATTCCAGCACACATACAACATTAAAACAAATAAGAAAAAAAAAGAAACAGTCACAGCAGAGAGATCTTTAAAAAGGTTGGACTTAAAGCCATTTAACAGCATGAATGAATCCCACCTCACTATATCCTCCACCTTAATTGGGTTGGGGGGGACTACAATTTTTTTTCAAGTTTTCTTTGTTGTTTTTTAAGAAGAGAATTTTAAATTCAATGTCTTTGTGTCAATATTTTGTTATATTTATTAAAAACGTGCAAGCATGAATATGCATGTTTGTATATAAATAGTCCCCCGGTTACGACGGTCCCATCCCAACTTACGCTGTTTCGTGGTTACAAACGAGCCCATATAAAGAATAATATTACGCGTTATTCTGTATTTTTAATGGGTTTTTTTCAACGCTTGTTTTTCATGGGGTAACGAATTGTTTTCTCTATTTGAAATCAAAAAGTTATTAAAAATATATATTATTATTTCAACCTACAACTTAAGTTTGCGATTTTTTTCATGGCAATGTTTTCAATCAAGTAAGTCAAGCTAAATAAGCTTACAAGTTCCTTTTCAATAGTCATTAGAGAGAACATATTCAGTCTTGGTTGTCCAATACGAATTCTAACTAATTTTTGTATTCTTTTCAACTTTGCAAAGATCGCTCTCTGCTGCAGTTTGAAGTCATCATTGAGAGATAGATGCGAATTTCGATGCTACATTTGTAAATAACTGAAATTTAGCTCATTCAAAAGCAGCAAAATTTATTTTTAGCTCTGTGCACTTGTTTTGAGTTTCGCATTGTGCTACTTCCTTTCCCTTACCCTCAGCCTGGGGCTGGACAATAAGTTTTTTAAGAGTTCTGAAAATTGGACTAATTATGAAGGTAAGCAGTCTTCGTAATTACTTTAATATTCTTCATTAACTTGGCTGCTGCCCATCGAATGGCATCATTTTTTAGCTCAGAATAGATGTCTTTATATGCGCTTATTCGATGTTGTGGGGCTTCAAAAAGTTTGTCAATGATTACCATAAATACCATTTTGGTGATATCAAACTGACACTTTCTCTTCTTTAATAGTATTCTCGATAGATGTCTTTATATGCGCTTATTCGATGTTGTGGGGCTTCAAAAAGTTTGTCAATGATTACCATAAATACCATTTTGGTGATATCAAACTGACACTTTCTCTTCTTTAATAGTATTCTCGATTATTTATAGTCTTTTTTTTCCCACGGACTTGTCCTTTCCTTTGTCTTCATATGAATCCAAATACTTTGCTGAAATCAAAGATATTCTCGGCTCTTGAAGGGATAATTTTGTATTCTGAAATCTCTCTAAAATTGTTTTCCCTAAAATTCAAGAAACATAGCGACTTTAATTTATTTAAGTTCCTTCCGAAATCTTTCTGCTTCAAGTCAACAGACACGGGGCTGATTTTCGTTGTTATTAATTCTTTCAGTGCTGCAATATTTGTGAGAGTCATGTTGTGTTGTTGTATTGACATAGTATGAGCATGCGAGTTGACTGAGTATGAAACACGTGGTTTGTGCTGTGAACGGAAAATATTGTGTGGTCGGGAAGGGAGATGATGCATGGCTATTAATGCAAGGTTCGCTACGTAACAGAGGTTGATTCAGGATTAATATATATAAACACCCAGTGGTGTGGTTCTGTATGTTTGTAACGTAACGCTGAGGAGCGATGTACGACAGTCTACAGCAGTTAGTTTAGTTGAAACGCTGAGGAGCGATGTACGACAGTCTACAGCAGTTAGTTTAGTTGAAAAATCGTGTTTTGATGAGCGCTGTAAAAATATTTAATATGATGACGTCATTGTTTGGTGTGCATCGGTACGCAAAATACAACCCCTATTATTATTATTAAATAAATACTTTGCGTACATTTCATAAAGTTTAATAATTCGTATTTATCAAAAAAGGACAAGTTAGTTGGTCTTTAAAAAAAAGGTTGGCGCCGTAGGCGCCCAAAAAAAGGGGGCGCCGCAGGCGCCACGGCGCCTGGCACAATCTAGTTCATTAAAGATACTTGCTACCCAGACTACAGGGAGATGAATCCGTGTGTCTTGACTTGAAAGTTCTTTTTAAGCCGCCAAATTCACTTCGATTAGGGCCTCTAATTCTAGACCGACACTGCTTACAGCATTATGTCGGGCTGACCATCTTGTGTCACACAAGGCTTTATTAACTTGTATCACTTTTATGTGTTTTGGAAGTATCTGTCGACGATGAGTAGATGCAACAAGCCAGGTACAAAGATTTTGCAGAAGTCAACTGCTCCACGTTTCCCAACCAAGTGAAGGGAATGTGCTGTACAGGGCACAAAATGAGCAGCACTGCACTTCTTACAAAGATTAGCCCAGACTCTGTTATACTTCTTAATTATAACTGCAGCATTGACTTATGACTGTCTAAGGCATTTTCAGGGATTCATACAAACATTTGCCCATTTTTATTATACATTATGTAAACATTTCAATTATCGGGGGCCACTGGCTTTAGTCCGGTCAGCCCACTCCATTTAATCAACCATAGGGGGAGGGGTCACGCATCTGTGACGATGTGTGACTAGGTGGCGGGTGTGTTTAAAAATGTGACGTCACATAAAAAAAATCATGTTAAGCCTGGTCCCTTTTGGAACTCAGGGCGTGTTAGCGCATTTTCGTATTATGTATCAGTACTTATGTTAGATATCAGCATTATGTAGTTATCAGTAATTGTGTTTAGATTTTAGACATATTTTTATGAATTTTCTTGTGTAATGAATATACCTGACATTTTTTTTATTTAAAAGTCATTTCTTTACATTTTAAAAAAAATTATTTTCTCTTTAATCTAACTACAAGTCACCACAAATGATGACGTAAAACTCTCTAAACATTTACACACATTCTAATGACGTCAACAAAAAAAAACAAACAAAAAAACAAACTAATTCTTTTGCACGCCTTCGCACCACTCTTGAATGCTTGAAATACTATGTATTCGACTTCCGGCAATGGCGGCCGTTCCCTGCGCTAGTGTTAACTCTCGATTCGAAATATTTTTTGGTAGTTTTAACGGGGTTTTTTAACGGATCGAGTAACTGAGTGTTGATGCACAAATGGCAGGTCAGGACATACAAAATACATATATACCTCATGGGTCTAGGACTTATGGATGCTGAGATCAAAGGTGATGACAGACGGACGGACGGACGGACGGACGGACAAAACGGGTGCAATAGCGCATTCGACTTCTCGAAAATGCGCTAAAAACCCGCAACTTTAAATAAAAGTGCCCTTAAATATTTGATTGTTTACAATTTATTTAATGACGTTTTCAATAGCTCCCCGCGTGTTACGATACTAGAGTGTATACTTACACTAAATACATATTTAAATGACAAAATACTTATTTGCAACATGCTAATTTTTATTGAGAAAATTATGGCTTTGGAGAGGCGTGTCTAAGCTTTGTGACGTCATAGCGGAACAAGGGGTTGGGGTTTACGTTTTTGTGACAAAGTATGACGTGGGTGAAAGGGGGGTGTGTGAAAATTGGTAAACTCACGTGACGTCATTTATGGACGTCCCCCTTAAATTATGAAAGGGTGACACCATGAGCTACCGCCCCGGGTGACACCAACTCTAGCGACGCCCCTGCGTATTGTATTATAACTACGGCTGGTACTGATTAAACATAATTTGTTCGATTAATCGTGGAATTTGTAATCGATTACTCGATTAATTTCGACTAATGATATTTTTATAACGCATATATATAAATCCCGTAAAGTTGCATTCATTATTTCACGAAATTGGTTAAGTCGTCGTTATTCCATGGCTCCCAAATTTTGTGACATAACACAATAAATAAATAATTTAAATATTTTCTTTAATTTAATCGAATATCTATTGATCAAATTATGTTTAATCGATTCATTTTAAAAAAAGTAATCAAATAATTAATCGGTAATTTCCGCAGTCCTAAGTATTACTATTTTGCAATCTGTTCTTCTAGCCTCTAATGTATGGCTCTCGAAACTACGGCCCGTGGGCCAGATGCGGTCCGCAAGGCCCTCACATCCGGCCCCTGGAGACCCATTTAATCTATATAAAAAAAGATACTATTTTTACCACAAAACTGTATGTATTCGCCCCCAAACTCCTTTTTGACAGTTAATGCGACCCTCCAGCAGAAAAGTTTGGAGACCTCTGTTCTAATGCATTGCTTCTCAAGTAGTGGTACCCGGACCAGTGCCGATCCGTGGGCCATCCGCCGCCGGTCCACAGAAGTTATCAAGAAATGACAGAAAAATATAAATTTAATCCTCCATTTGTAACCATAAAAAAAAAAATACTATAACATGTAACTATATTATATGTCAATTTTAAGCAATCTCATAAAATGAAACAAATCAAATAAAATTAATTGCATTACGCTACCACGTCATAACAGGTAAAATTGTGCATCGGCCCCTGGTGCTATGGAAGAATTTCTGCCGGTCCACCATCCTAAAAAAATTGAGATCCACTGTTCTATTGCAGTGGCGGCGAAACTTTTTGGGGCCGCGATCTCGAAATTCAACCGAAACAGACTTTTTTTTATAGCAAAGTGCCAGTACTCCAATTAAACCCAAAATTATGAGTTCGGTTACCTGGTTTAAGGAAGTAATATCTTAGTAGCGTGCCGGCTGATGAGGCTGTGCGTGCCGACTGTGGCCCGCGTGCCGTAGGTTCGCCAACACTGCTCTAGCGTTTTTAGATTACAAGATTTTACTAAAGGTGTCAATTTTGAATATAATTCACCAGTAATGAATCTGGCATGTCTTTTTCTTTTTAGCGCATTTTCGAGATGTCGAAATCGCTATTGCACCCGTTTTGTCCGTCCGTCCGTCTGTCATCACCCTTGATCACAGCATCCATAAGTCCTAGACCCATGATGTATATATGTTTTTTGTATGCCCTGACCTGCCATTTGTGCATCAACACTCAGTTACTCGATCAGTTTAAAAACCCCGTTAAAACTACCAAAAAATATTTCGAATCGAGAGGTAACACTAGCGCAGGGAACGGCCGCCATTGCCGGAAGTCGAATGCACAATTCTTCAAGCATTGAAGAGTGGTGCGAAAGGGTGCAAAATAATTAGTTGTTTTTTTTAGTTGACGTCATTAGAATATGTGTAAAAGTTTAGAGAGTTTTACGTCATCATTTGTGGTGACTTGTAGTTGGAATAAAGAGAAAATAATTATTTTTTTTTTAATGTAAAGAAATGACTTTTAAATAAAAAAATGTCAGGTATATTCATTACACAAGAAAATTCATAAAAATATGTCTAAAATCTAAACACAATTACTGATAACTACATAATTCTGATATCTAACATAAGTACTGATACATAATACGAAAATGCGCTAACACGTCCTGAATTCCAATAGGTACCAGGCTTAACATGATTTTTTCTTTTAATGTATTCAAGTTTATCAATGTTCTCTTTGGTGGATGGGCCCAATACAGAAAATCCATATTCTAGTAAAAGTCCCACAAAAAGTAAGGTCGCGTTTTAGTTTTATATTTTTTTATTACATCTCTAAAAGTTTCTTTTTATGAAGCCTAATTATTTTTTTAAATTACATCTTTGAAATGGAGATTCCCTGACAATTTCTAATCTATTATTACTCCAAAGTATTTAGCATCTTTAGTTTATATATTAAGTTAAACGTTGATATTGGCTGATAAACGTTGACGCTTGTTTATAAAAGTTGATTAGGGTTGATAAACGTTGATTATGGTTGATAAACGTTGATTGTGGTTGATAAACGTTGATTAGGGTTGATAAACGTTGATTAGGGTTGATAAACGTTGATTAGGGTTGATAAACGTTGATTAGGGTTGATAAACATTGATTAGGGTTTTTAAACGTTGATACAGGAATATAAACATTGATGCAGGTTGATAAACGTTGAAACAGGTTAATAAACATTGATGCAGGTTGATAAACATTGATGCAGGTTGATAAACGTTGATACAGGTTGATAAACTGTTAAAGGTTTACCAAAGTCCAACCACTGACCAACCAAAGTATCAACATGTCACAATAGTTCGTGTTACAAAAATGTTTAATATCACGTGACAGCCCTAAGCGCCCCCCAGCCCCACCTCGCACACACATTAGCTACCACGCTGCTTTTTCACCGATGTTGGAGTTACGCTTATGTCATCGTAAATTTGACTTTTTAAAAACAAAAGCTGGAACTCAAAGTTCTCTTCATCTTTTAAACAGATGTTAAGTCTCAATATTTGAAACAATGTTGACCAGTAAACTCTCTAAAGACATTTGTTTTGGCCGACGCTTCAAACTGAGGAAACTGTGTCACAGCATTACCATTAATAAATGTGCAGCACTGCTAGCCACCTCCTTATTAGAGTGATGCTTGTCAATGTACGATGTTCTAGTTCGTATGTGCGCGCTAGATTAGCAACGCTCGCACTTTGTTCTTGCTTCTCAATGATTCTACGTTTCATCTTAACAGTTTTTTATTTCTTTATAATGATTGTCTTCTTGTGTTTTTTACTCGTTATGCGAATTACTCGTTATGAGAGGTTCTTGTAATGAGAAGTCACACTGTAATTTTTTAAAAAAATTGAATTATGTCTGTATGTGTATGTCAATGAAAGCGCGTTGTCTGTGTGTGGTATGTAATGTGTCCGTGTGTGTATGCGTCTATGTCTGTGTGTGATTGGGTGAGTGTTTGTATTGTATTCTGTGCGTGTGGGTTTGTGTCTGTGTGTGTATGGTCTGTGTGATGCGTCTGTCTGACTGTGTGACCCTCACAACAGCCGGTAAGAGATTTCGTTCACACGAGACCCCTGCCTCCCGGCATATTTACCGGTGCATTTGTCCGACGACCCTTCATTTTGTTCCAAGTCCCCGTAGAAAACATACCACGCTTAGACTCCATCCAGCATAGAAGCACAAGGGTCGCTCACTAACCTTCCGCTTTTTTTATTTTCTTAACTATGTTGCGATTCTCTCCCCGATGACCCCCACCAAATCCTACCCATGACCCCCTCAACGGAACCCATCCGTAAGCCCGTTTTTTTTTATTAAAAAAAACAAAACCTGCGCATCCCCACTCGTCAGTTCCCTCTCCCTCCCCTTAACCCCACCTCCCCATCAAGGCCTTGTTTTTACAGGTTCCGCGGGCGTGAGGTAATTTCCAGCACGCGGTAACTCATCAGTAGGGTTTATTTTTGAACGCAATTACAGGGCCGTTTAAAAATTCAGACCGGAATCATTCTACCGGCAGACGAAATCCCCTGGCAGCCGTAATTCAATATGGCGTCGAGTGTTGGTCGGAGCGTTACACGAGGTGGCGCTCGCCTGCTTCCGTCACGCGCGGATTAGATTACTGCGCAGGCGCGGATCCCAAGGGACGTGATCGCTGCTGGAACCTTTAGCGTTTTTCCGTCCCTTTTTATTTTTGTTTTTCCTGTGGATCTCCCAGCCCCCTGTTGTTGCGGAGATAAGCCAGACATTTTCTGTCTATTTAAAAGCCATCCGTAGTTTTTATAGGGGTTTGGGGCTGGATGGGGGGGGGGAGTGGTTCTAAAATTTTGTGGGGGTTTTTTTAGGAGATGTTATTTTGTTGGGTTTTCCTTTTTTTTAAAGAGTGAGTTATCCGTTTGTCTGAAGTCTGAATCGTTGAAGTGGTTGAAGTCGTGGCGTTGGACTATCTATGTAGTTGTAGATTTGTGTTTGTTACGATTGCTCTCGCTGTCCTTCTAGTCCTGTTAGGACAGTGATATTTTTTTCCTGCTATGGGGTATGGCCTCAGACTCAAATTTTTATTTAAATTAAACAACAATAAAAATGTTTAATGAAATTCAAATAAAACTTACATCTCTTGTTTGTTGTAGAATACAATGTAGTTTTTTTTAAATTTATTATATTTTTTTTTAAACATGTAAATTATTCCAACATACTGTCATAACTTTGATAGCTAAATTTAAAAAAAAAACAAAAAAAAAACAAAACATTCCTGACTTTTATTTCTGATGTAAACACACTGCCGTGTCTTTGATTCATGATACATATGTTTGTCAATTCATTATTTGATATTATCACAAATTGTCATATCCACGTTCAAGTTCAAGAATATTAACAAACTTGTTAAATAATGTTTGGTGTTTTTTTTTTTAGATCTCGTTATCTGGAACAATGATCGAGACGGGTGTGAGGGCTTGACAGAGAGACACTTAAAATGTTGCACGACCATGTCAGTACTCACTAGCGTGGTCAAGATGGGCAACCGTTAAGTTTCACAGCGACTGAAAAATACTTCTTTTTTTTTGGTGGTTTAGTTTTTATCGCAAAAAAAAAAAATGTCATCGCGTGTCAACAGTGGCACGCGCGCAGCGGGTTACCGATCCGAGAGAAGTTAGTGATGAGACATTTTGAATGTTGATGTAAGACTTGTATAGACAGTCTTTGTAAGATACATAGACCGTAAGTGGAGAGATTACATAGACCGTAAGTGTAGAGATTACATAGACCGTAAGTGTAGAGATTACATAGACCGTAAGTGGAGAGATATGTATATAGAGAGAGAGAAAGAAAGAAAGAAAAGATTAGTTACAATAGATTGTTAATTATAGTATAGCCCTTCTATTTCCATGTTGAAGTAGCGAACTATTTCCGATGTAGTTCCGCCATTGCTCCATCCGCTGGTTGTGGTCACGGACAATTTTCCCTTTAAGCTGCGCTGCCGCGCAAATACCTAAACGACGCCGCGCAGTCGCTTAGCATTGTTGCATTGCCAATTTTGTAATAAATTTATTGCATAAAAATTGATGCTGTGCTACTCTGCACACGAGTTGTTTCTTCTTAAACTATTTATATTAACTTCACCGTCTTGTCGTGGTCCCTTAGCCATCCGCCCGCAAAAAACAAAAACAAAAACAAAACACACAAAATCCCCCACTAAAAATGACCTACTTCCCGGGATCCTATCGAGCTAAAATTTTGTTCATACATTTTTTTAACATAACCATGCATTCAATCAACATTTCAGATCGATCGAATGTAATTTAATTAAATCGATGATTTTTTAAAAGATTATCTCTATGTAGCATGCACATTTTTATGCTAGTCTGTCGCGCGATGTGTATTATATTGAACAAACTTTAATAATATGTTCCCGATCTGTAAATGTTTACGCTAGTCTGTCGCGCGGTGCCTATTTCATCATATATTTAAAGGATTTATAGTCAAAAACTGTGTCTTTTGTTGAGCCTTCTCGTCCATGAGGGACATCCACCGATCATCGTCGGCGTCTGCGCTTCCTCCAAGGGCATAGGCCACCTACGAGAGACCTCCAAGCATCTCTATCCTGGACCAGTTTCTCGAGTTTATTTTACCGTGTTGTTTAATTTCACTTTGCACAGGGACAACGAATGTTGGTCACGGCGCTTGGTTGGGGTGTAGTTGCAGCGGTTTGAATGGCGTACAGACGTGAAAAGTTGCAGCGGGTTAAGGGCGTTATTTTTTTTTTCTGAAGGGTGCGATAAAAATCATAAATCATTTTTCTGAGTTTTCCCTGGGTCCCAAGAATTCCCCTCAGTCCGTTCCTCCTACTGCCCTAATCGCACCTCCACCCACCTTCCCTCACGCCCCCGCTTGAGCTAACCCACCCCCTCAACCCTGATAATTTATGTCACCCCAACATTGCCTTCGTGTGACTGACTGCACATCAGCTGTGCAAGGAAACTTATCAAAACCGGAATTGATAAAGTGAAGAGTTCGACTTCCGGCTTTAAAAAAAGCTGAGGGCCCCACTGGTCGGTCCATGGATGACAAAATTGTCTCCCATCTTGTTTGTTGGCTGTCGTCTGCTGGCTGTGGAGATGTTTGAAAGTTTTGCGGTTAACTTCGGGATCATCCATCAAGTATGTCACGCTATTTTTGACCATTTACCCCCCCCCTCTCACAAAAGTTTCCAAATCTCACCCCCCCTACTCCTAAAGTACGTCACACTTTCGATCAAAAAATTGTTTTCGTTTACAAAATAATTAAAATTTAATATAAAACACCATGACGTCACACATGGCTGGAAACGCCGCCCCCTCCCGATATCACAAACTGTCACACTTTTTTTAAAAACCCCTCCCCGGAGCGTGACATACTGTATGGACGGCTCTATGATGTTTACGTTGTCTGTTACAAGATGGTATCAGAAAACATCCACGTAACAATCCCGCTTGTTACTTTAAGGACAACTCAGTAACAGTGGGCTCATGTTATAAGTAACATTGTAACGTTACGAAACTGTGTCTCAAAAGTGGCTTGTCACAGAAAGATAACATCCTATATATATCAGGATAATTCAGGATAATTTATCTTTAGTGTAGGATAATTTTTTTTAGAAAGGTAAATAAAATGCCGAAACTTGTTGTAACATTGTCTACTGTAAATTTTTTAACTAAGTAAATATAATATTGATTGAGTGACCTTGTAACAGTTTGAATCCCATTAGTTCTCTGAAGTCTGGACAAGCAGTCTCAACGTTCGTATGTGTCTTAGCAGGCTTGTCCATAGGAATGTTTTTCCCATGGGATTCCCATGGGAAGCGTCCCATGGGATGGGATGGGATGGGACATGCATAAATTGCCATGGGATGGGATGGGACAGAAAAATACGTCCCATGGACAAGCCTGTGTCTTAGCGTGTCTTCCACTCAAAACTCAAGGGAATGTACCAGAAGGATAACTAACAACCATTTCCTGTGGAGTGAATGGATATAACAAAAAGTTCTTGGTGGAAATTAAGGGACAACCATAAATTGCGGAAACTATCCATGTAGTAAACTAAGGGCAGGAATCCATGGACACAAACAACTAAATGATAGCAATCTGTTGCTGAAACTAAGCGCCAACAGTGAAGTTTCTAACTACTTCTCAAATAAGAAAGAAAAATCATGTTAAGCCTGGTCCCTTCTGGAACTCAGGACGTGTTAGCGCATTTTCGTATTATGTATCAGTACTTATGTTAGATATCAGCATTATGTAGTTATCAGTAATTGTGTTTAGATTTTAGACATATTTTTATGATTTTTCTTGTGTAATGACTATACCTGACATTTTTTAAATTTAAAAGTCATTTCTTTACATTTTAAAAATGTTTATTTTCTCTTTAATCCAACTACAAGTCACCACAAATGATGACGTAAAACTCTCTAAACTTTTACACATATTTTAATGACGTCAACTAAAAAAAACACTAATTAATTCTTTTGCACGATTTCACACCACTCTTGAATGCTTGAAAAACTATGTATTCGACTTCCGGCAATGGCGCCCGTTCCTTGTGCCAGTGTTAACTCTCGATTCGCAAAGTTTTTTGGTAGTTTTAACGGGGTTTTTTANGTCCCATGGACAAGCCTGTGTCTTAGCGTGTCTTCCACTCAAAACTCAAGGGAATGTACCAGAAGGATAACTAACAACCATTTCCTGTGGAGTGAATGGATATAACAAAAAGTTCTTGGTGGAAATTAAGGGACAACCATAAATTGCGGAAACTATCCATGTAGTAAACTAAGGGCAGGAATCCATGGACACAAACAACTAAATGATAGCAATCTGTTGCTGAAACTAAGCGCCAACAGTGAAGTTTCTAACTACTTCTCAAATAAGAAAGAAAAAATAGATATGGACCCAAACAGTCGGCGTCACATCATAGCCCTGAACGCTGGTGAGTAACTGAGACCAAAACAATAGGAAGTACAGCGTAAAGCAATGGTCTATCTTTGTTACGTAATAAACTGAATTGTGAACTTTTATCATGCATATACTATAACATATTAAATGTTATCTTAATAAAAATGTTTGGTTGTGTGAAAATGGAGGCATTCTATGTTTGATTGTGTGGAGATGGAAGCCTCACATGTTTGATTGTGTGGTGATCGGAGAATCTCATGTTTGATTGTGTAAATATGGAAGCGTCACATGTTTGATTGTGTGGAGATGAAAGCATTCCATGTTTGATTGTGTGAATGTGGAAGCATAACATATTTGACTATGTGAAGATAGGAAAATAGCATGTTTGATTGTGTGGAGATGGTAACATCACATGTTTGATTGCGTGGAGATGGTAAACATCACATGTTTGATTGTGTGGAGATGGAATCATCACATGTTTGATTGTGTGGAGATGGAAACAAACACCGCACATAAACAACATTTTTTTTCTGACACGCCGCTCAAGTTAATCCTTTGACGAGGGGGGGGGGACAGGCGCTGTTTGTGGGCGTGGGTGAGGGTGGGGAGAGGGTAGTGGAGACCTCGTTGTGAGTGGGGTGGGGGTGGTGGATGACGGCTCGAATCTCCCCGCTCCGTGACTTGTTGACTCGAGTTTTTTTTTCCTTTATATCCTAGCTCCCGCCTTGTCGCCTGCTCGCCGAGCCGAGGCTGTCGCGAGGGGACCCAGGAACCTGTGGGCTTGTTGACTTACGCCAGCTAAAATCGGCCGTTATCGGGCGGGTCTGCCTGTGTCAAAACAACGGAGTCCGCTGTTGAAACTTCAGAACTCTCTTTGGCTCTTTTCACCTCTCCTATATAATTATGTGAAGACTATTGAACATTTTCCATCCCCTTTCTCTCTCTCTCTCTCTCTCTCTGTATCGTCTACTTTCCTTTTCCCTGTATTATCTTGTCTCGTTAAATTTCTCAAAACTGTGTGTCTTGCTATGTGTCTTAAAGAATGGCTTCGTTCGCTTGAAGGAAATATATATCTATTAGTACGTCTCCTTACAAATGCTTGTCCGTCTCAATATAAAATTCTGTCCGTCTCTATATGACAGTATGTCTCTTTTTAACACCATTTCCGTCTTTATACAACATTTTGTACGACTATAAATGAGAGTAAGTCCGTTTCTATACATCTGTACCTCCATCTACTACTAAGACTACTACTACTACTATCACTACTACTACTACTTCTTCTACTACTACTATCAATACTACTATAACTACTACTACTATTATTATTACTACTACTACTACTACTACTTCTACTACTATCACTACTACTACTACTTCTACAACTACTATCACTATTACTATTACTACTACTACTTCTACTACTGGCTACTACTACTTCTTCTACTACGACTACTACTACTACTTCTTCTACTACTACTACTATTACTACTACTACTACTACTACTACTACTACTATCACTACTACTACTACTACTTCTTCTACTACTACTATTACTACTACTACTACTACTACTACTACTACTACTACTACTACTACTACTACTACTACTACTATCACTACTACTACTACTACTACTACTACTTCTACTACTATCACTACTACTACTACTTCAACAACTACTATCACTACTACTATTACTACTACTACTTCTACTACTGGCTACTACTACTTCTTCTACTACTACTACTACTACTACTACTACTTCTACTACTTCTTCTACTACTACTATTACTACTACTATTACTACTACTATTACTACTACTACTATTACTACTACTACTACTACTACTACTACTACTACTACTATCACTACTACTACTACTTCTACTACTACTACTTCTTCTACTACTACTACTATTACTACTACTACTACTACTACTACTATCACTACTACTACTACTACAACTACTACTACTACTACTACTACTACTACTACTTCTACTGCTACTACTACTACTACTGCTGCTGCTACTGCTACTGCTGCTGCTACTGCTCCTGCTCCTGCTGCTGCTGCTGCTGCTGCGGCTACTGCTGCTGCTACTGCTGCTGCTACTACTACTATCACTACTACTACTATCACTACTACTACTACTACTACTATCACTACTACTACTACTACTATCACTACTACTACTACTACTATCACTACTACTACTACTACTACTACTACTACTACTACTACTACTACTATCACTACTACTACTACTACTACTACTATCACTACTACTACTACTACTATCACTACTACTACTACTACTACTACTATTTCTACTACTACTACTACTACTACTACTACTACTACTACTACTACTACTACTACTATCACTACTACTACTACTACTACTATCACTACTACTATTACTAATACTAATTTACTAATACTACTACTACTACTATTATTATTACTACTATCTCTACTACTACTACTACTACTACTACTACTACTACTACTACTATCACTAATGCTACTGCTATTACCATTGATCAGAACCAGAGGTTTGCTGTAAACGTTTTAATACAGTTTAAATATTTCTAGATTACATTGAAATATCCCGTTGTCCTATAATAACATTATATTGTCGAAATGTCCTAAAGATGCCCTAATAAGTCCTTATAATACAACTGGTCCTCGATACCGACACAAAAATCCTTATTTTATTCTCGTTACTTTACTAAAAAAAGGGTCCAGCGTCCAATTTTTTTAATAATTAAAAAAAAATTTGTCTAAGAATGGGGGGGGGGGGGGGAAAAAAAAAATTTAAAGGGGGGGGGGGGGAAAGGAAGGGGGGGCCTGGAACAAGGAGGTTGTTTAAGGTGGGGGGGGGGATTGAGTGNAATCACGAATTTAAAGTGGTGGTGGGGATAAGGATAGCGGGCCCTGGAACAAGAAGGTTGTTGACTGTGGGGGGGAGGTTTGCCTGGGACACTCCAGTTACGGTCTGGTGTGACGAAGGCAATAAATTACAGGGACCGCGCGTCAGCCGCCTGGCAGATACGCCGACAAAACTATCCCTTACCTCCCCTGGTCTATACCTTTACTATCCCTTACCTCCCTGGTGTATACCTTTACTGCCCTCGTGTATCGCTTACCTCCCTCAACCTCATGCGGCTCTACGGGCTCTCTACAAGTTTAGTTGGGCTTACCTCCCCTTGGTTTTTCGTTCACCCCCTCCCCCCCACCACCCTGATAAGGCCACAAGAAGGGGCAATAACCCAGTGCATTGCTGGGCCATGTTTACCCTGGTCCTAACTGCACGGGTTTCATTACCGGACTTGGACAGCTGGGTTGGTGTACACTTATGTTGGCGTACAAATGGGTTGATGATCATTTGGTTTGGTGTACAAATGGCTTGGCGAACAAATGGCTTGGTGAACTATTGGGTTGGTGCTTATTTGGGTTGTTGTACAATGGGTTTGGTATTTTTTGGGTTCGCATACACTTGGGTTGGCATTATATTTGTATTGGTGTACACTTGGGTTGGTGTACACTTGGATTGGCGTACAAATGGGTTGGTGTGGAAATGGGTTTGTGTACATTTGGGCTGGTGTTTATTTTCCTTTGGATACATTTTGGTTGGCTTACAAAGGGGTTTGTGTACATCTGGATTTGTGTACACTTGGACTGGTGTACAAATGGGTTAGTGTACACTTGGGTTTGAATAAAATTCTGATTGTGTTCAAAAGTCGGAAGACTTTCCGTAATGACACTGACACTGTCTGACACTGACACTGACACCAAAGCTGAACACAAGAGACGCTTAGACTCAGGGCAGCTCTCCAAGATGTGCCACAAGGGCAGCTCTCCAAGATGTGCCACAAGGGCAGCTCTCCAAGATATCCCATCAGGGCAGCTCTTCAAAGTGTGTCGCCAGGGCAGCTCTCCAAGATATCCCACCAGGTCAGCTCTTCAAAGTTTGTCGCCAGGACAGCTCTTCAAGATATCCCACCAGGGCAGCTCTCCAAGATGTGACATCAGGGCAGCTCTCTAACATGTGCCTCCAGGGCAGCTCTCTAACATGTGCCACCAGGGCAGCTCTCTAACATGTGCCACCAGGGCAGCTCTCCAAGATGTGCCACCAGGGGCACAGGGCACCTCTACAACATGTGCCACCAGGGCAGCTCTCCAAAATTTGTCACCAGGGCAGCTCTCCAAGATGAGCCACCAGGGCAGCTCTCCAAGATATCTCACCAGGGTAGATCTCCGAAATGTGCCGCCAGGGCAGCTCTCCAAGATGTGCCACCAGGGCAGCTCTCCAAAATGTGCCACCAGGGCAGCTCTCCAAAATGTGCTGCAGGGCAGCTCTCCAAGATGTGCCACCAGGGCAGCTCTCCAAAATGTGCCGCCAGGGCAGCTCTCCAAGATGTGCCACCAGGACAGCTCTCCAAGATGTGCCACCAGGGCAGCTCTCCAAAATGTGCCGCCAGGGCAGCTCTCCAAGATGTGCCACCAGGGCAGCTCTCCAAGATGTGCCACCAGGGCAGCTCTCCAAGATGTTCCACCAGGGCAGCTCTCCCAGATGTGCCGTCAGGGCAGCTCTCCAAGATGTGCCACCAGGGCAGCTCTCCCAGATGTGCCACCAGGGCAGCTCTCCAAAATGTACCACCAGGGCAGCTCTCCAAGATGTGCCACCAGGGCAGCTCTCCAAAATGTGCCGCCAGGGCAGCTCTCCAAAATGTGCCGCCAGGGCAGCTCTCTAAGATTTGACGCGGACAAAATGATGTCATTAAGAAATGAGAAGTTGATGCCCCTCAGATAATGAGTAATCCAAAAACTCCCCCTGTGCTATTTCATGACAACTGGAGCGACCCTGTGATATTTCATGACAAAAATTTCGGGCTTTGCCCTGAAAAGTTTCTAAGTCGGTGATCTTGTGATTGTAGTATCACCCAGACTAAATGGTCGTGAGAGTTTTATACCCCTAGCATCCAAGTACTCCAGCATTATGGGGCCGTCCATAAATTATTTTTATCTACCCCATCCCCCGTTATACGTCGTCACAAAAAGTTAGACCCCCTTCTTCCAATATGACGTCACAAAGCTGTGACCCTCCACCCTCATCTATAATCCGTATTTTCTATTTGAAAATGAGCATGTTTCAAATCACATTCTGGTCATTTTAGTATGTAATTAGTGGAAGGCTGCACTCTATCGCAACACGCGTGCGTTGATGTAAAACGTCATATATAGATAGTAAGTAATCGAATATGTAAGTGGAACTTTGATTTAAAGTATCGATTTTTTGACGTGGCATCACATTTCTTTAACTTCCCCCTGCCCTCCACCTTGTCACGCATCGTCACAACTGTGAGATCCTACCTATGTGCATGACATCATTTATGGATGGCCCCTGTGGTTTATATGCAAAATACAGAAGCTGATTGTGCAATTAAAACAATGAATTAAAGCTTTATTAATTAACTAATACAAAAGTATTCGTTACGGTTAATGCATTCATCAGTATAACATTAAAATGTGTGTAGTTGGTATTTTATTTAAAAGCGCTATCGCAGTCCTTTTCTATACGGTTATCATGATGTATAATAGTATAATTTTAAAAAAAAATACGTTCATATTTCTGTGTCTCGTCACTGACACTGGTCACTGGTACTGGTCACTGACACTGGTCACCATAATCCGATATTCTCAACTATTGAAGCTTAAATGTTTTACTGTTCTTTAAAATAAACTTAGATTATTTTCTTTCTTCTCCAGAAAATGTCTTTGTTATTTTAAAGCGTTACATTGGATTAAAGGCAACACGCAATCAATGAGATTTTAATTTTTAAAAAGAATTTTGATATAAGAAGCTAAATTAGGGGGTGGGGGTGGGGAGGGGAGGGAGCTAACTCTACTGGTAGGTAAATGGACGGAAGAAATATGGCGGAAACGGGTCCGGAAGCACAGCCCGCGAAACCGGAAGTGAGAAAATGGCCCCGGCAGACGGTCTGTGGGTGTTTGTTCGCCAGACGTCAGTTTGTGTGGCTAGAGGACTTGAACACTGACGGGCGGAGGGGGGGGGAGTGGCAGGCGAGGCAGGCTGGTCTCAGAACAAGCACGCAGGGGTAAGGGCGGAATATTAACTAACTTCCAAGGAGGGTTCTACACAAGCACGCAGGGGTAAGGGCGGAATATAAACTAACTTCCAAGGAGGGCTCTACACAAGCACGCAGGAGTAAGGGCGGAATATAAACTAACTTCCAAGGAGGGTTCTACGCAAGCATGCAGGGGTAAGGGCGGAATATAAACTAACTTCCAAGGAGGGTTCTACACAAGCACGCAGGGATAAGGGCGGAATATAAACTAACTTTCAAGGAGGGTTCTACATAAGCACGCAGGGGTAAGGGCGGAATATAAACTAACTTTCAAGGAGGGTTCTACACAAGCACGCAGTGGTAAGGGTGGGATCAAACTAGAGGGTTCCAAGAGGGTTCTCATAGAGACTGTTTCCATGGCATTCCCAACGAATTGGGATCCAATGACGACCGCAACCACTACCCCACACTCACCCACAATTTCAAACATACTCTTCACCCCCCCCCCCCCCCCCCCCCCCACACACACACATCTGGTATCCACACGGCTCCAACAGTGACCTTGCAATCCATATGTTTTTAATAATTTATTGCTTTGAGTTTTTTGTCATTCTTGCTCTCTCGGCCTGCAGCATTTGAAAATATATATATTACATCTGGTGTTACAATGTTACATGAGGTGTTAGTGTTACAATGTTACATCTGGTGTTAGTGTTACAATGTTAAATCTGGTGTTACAATGTTACATCTGGTGTTACAATGTTACATCTGGTGTTAGTGTTACAATGTTACATCTGGTGTTACAATGTTACATCTGGTGTTAGTGTTACAATGTTACATCTGGTGTTAGTGTTACAATGTTACATCTGGTGTTAGTGTTACATCTGGTGTTAGTGTTACAATGTTACATCTGGTGTTAGTGTTACAATGTTACATCTGGTGTTAGTGTTACAATGTTACATCTGGTGTTA
>MUZC01001455.1:73489-86096 GCA_002072015.1 Radix auricularia
GGGGGGGGGGGGGGGAAAGATTTCAAAGAGGCAAATCGCATGACTGAACTGGGAACCAGAACCCCATGGGAAGGGGTGGGGATGGGGGGTCATCCCCAGGCGCAGATAAAACACGATGAGGGCGGGGCCCGGTCTGGAACAAAATCCATCTGGATAGAAACTAAGTCCGCGTGCGAGCACCGGAAGTGCTAGTGTGCGCATAACATGTCGTCTTATCGCTGCACGTGGGGCCACGTGACCACGTCGCGCATGCGCGGTGGCTCAAAATGAAAGTACGGCAAGTTTTGGGGAATTTCCAACTTCATCTGAAGCCCATAACTGAAACGTATAATGTGTGTTGTGAGAGGTCAGAGGTCAACCATTTCAGAGTGAGCGAGGTGGTACTCGCCATAAGGCCACCGTGCCAAGCTTACAGAACAGGGCTTCTCACGCTTTTTAGTGTAGCGGACCGCCAGGAATTTTGTCCATTACACTAGCGACTGGTGAACTATTTTCCCTGTTGTGTCGTGATAGGGACATGTAACTAATGTTATTTTATTTGTTTTATTTTACGATCTTATCGTCGAAAAATTGACGTATTCTTTAGGATTAGTATTAACTGTTTGAAATGGGGATTATAACTATATACATATCTCGGCCCTTTTTTTGATATCTCTGACGGAGAATGGCCCGCGAACCGGCGCCGATTGGCCCATAGACCGGCGCGGTTGGCCCACGGACCGGTGCCGGTTGGCCCACGGACCGGCGCGGTTGGCCCACGGACCGGTGCCTGTTTGCCCACGGACCGGCGCGGCTGGCCCACGGACGGCACTGGTCCGCGGACAATCACTTTGAGAAGCCCTGCTATAGAACCCACGAAGCTTTCTCAGAGGCTCCAGCCCGAAAAGCGGTAAAGTTGTTTCTGGTAACATGGTTTCAGTTACGTCACTGAGCGGAGGTCCTACAGCAGATGTTCTAATTTATCAGTGTTTCCCCGCGCAGAAGGGTCTTTGTAGAAAGTTTGTAAAGCCGCTGATGCTTGTTGTTGCGTGGGTGGATGCTAAGAGGTGTGGACATGTCAAAGACAAGTCGTCATTAGACTCATTTGTCACGGAGTGTCATCTCAGATGTCATGGAGTGTCATCTCAATTGTCACGGAGTGTCATCTCAGTTGTCACGGAGTGTCATCTCAGTTGTCACGGAGCGTAATCTCAGTTGTCGCGGAGTTTCATCTCAGTTGTCACGGAGTGTAATCTCAGTTGTCGCGGAGTTTCATCTCAGTTGTCACGGAGTGTCATCTCAGCTGTCACGGAGTGTCATCTCAGCTGTCACGGAGTGTAATCTCAGTTGTCGCGGAGTTTCATCTCAGTTGTCACGGAGTGTCATCTCAGCTGTCACGGAGTGTCATCTCAGCTGTCACGGAGTGTCATCTCAGCTGTCACGGAGTGTCATCTCAGCTGTCGCGGAGTGTCATCTCAGTTGTCACGGAGTGTCATCTCAGTTGTCACGAAGTGTCATCTCAGCTTTCATGGAGTGTCATCTCAGTTGTCACGGAGTCAAAGATTCTGGTGGTATCTCTCTGAGTCAAAGATTATGGTATCTACCTATGGCCAAGATTATGATATCGACTTGTTACTAATGTTATGGTAACTATCTAAGGCTAAGATTATTGTAATTACCTGTGGCTGAGATTTTAGTAATAACCTGTGACCTGTGGCAAAGATGGTAATGACCTGAGGCTAAGATTATGGTAAATACATGTGGCTAAGATTATGGTAAATACCTGATGCTAAGATTATGGTAGTTACCTGTTGCTGAGATTTTGGTAACTGAGTTCCAGCTTAAAATTTGGCAGTCTGTCTGTTTCTTAAGTTAGGGGCTATACTTCTTTCCGAGATCATAGCATCCACCTGAGCCATGTGCCTAAGATTATGGGACCTACCTGCGGTCAAGACTGTAGAGTCTGCCTGCTGCTAAAATCCTGGACTCTACTTAAGCTCCGAGCTCACCTGTGGTCGTGATCAAGTCAAGGTGTTGCAGCAGACAGCGTCAACAGGAATAAACAGTACGACGGCGTGGCGGGCTCAGATCACGTCACCTGGTCTACCTGTGATGGCCAGCTGCGTGGGGTGGTGGGGGGGGGACGGGGACTTGTGGAGTCGTTTGAGAACCGCTAATGCGCAGCATGTGTAGTGCTACCTTGCAATGCTACCATTTGAACAACAACGTCAGAACAGCACTACTCTTCTGGTACTATTAAGAGCTACCGAGTAGTGCTACCATTTAGCGCTACAATTTAGATTTAACATTTAGAGCTACCATGTAGTGCTACCATTTAGAGCAACCATGTAGTGATAACGTTTAGAGCTACCATGTAGTGCTACCATTTAGAGCTACCATGTAGTGCTACCATTTAGAGCGACCACGTAGTGCTACCATTTAGAGCTTCCTTGTAGTGCTATTCCATTAAGAGCAACCATGTTGTGCTACCCTTTAGAGCTATTATACCATGTATTGCTACCATTTATTGCTACCACGTAGTGCTACCACGCAGTGCTACCATGCAGACTCGCATATTTGACAATTGTTTACTTAAAATTATCACCTTGAATGTGTCTCTATAATATCTATATATGCGTGAGTATGTGTAGGATGTGTGTGTGCGTGTTTGTGTGTGATATTGTGTGTGTATTCGAATTTTTATGCGTTTGTGTGTGTGTGTGTGAGTGTGTGTGTGTCAGTTTGTTTCTTCGCCAATCAAAGGTTTAGCGCCGACTCTGTGACCGAACACAAAATCCCCCCACCCTCCCCCTCATCCCTAACACGACTCGGATATTTTAAATATTTTTTAAAATTTTGTTTCGTACCCCGTCCCCTTCCCAGCCCTTGTCACATGGTACACCCCGCCCCCTCCCCAGTATATATTTAAAATAATTATTCGTTTGGATAGTTTTGGTCTAAATGTAATTTGATTTCACTGAAGACAATAAATATTTTAATTATCCCTTTATATCTAACCCCCTTTTTTATAAGTATGAAAATGGTAAACACAATCAGGGGCGGATCCAAGGGTTCACTCGTGATAATTTGGATATCAAGAAGCATAGGAGGACAGGATGTCAATCAAAGAAATCTGAGAACAATTAATTCCACATAGACTCGTGAAATGAGGTTCTGTCTTCCTGACCTTGACATGAATACGTGACCTTGACATGAATATTCTCACACAAGTCTGTCAACAGTCTGGCAATAGGCCGCGAGAAGTCTGCCACGTGTGTACAATAAGTTTGTCACATTTGGTTCTTTTCCTTTATCTTACCCTCAAAATATTTTTTTGGAAAAAAATCATATTTGCACGACGTGACAACGCGTGGTAACCCTAAACCTAACCCTAACCCTAAACCTAACCCTAACCCTAACTCTAAACCTAACCCTAAACCTAAACCTAACCCTAACCCTAAACCTAACCCTAAACCTAAACCTAAACCTAACCCTAACCCTAAACCTAAACCTAAACCTAACCCTAACCCTAACCCTAAACCTAACCCTAACCCTAAACCTAACCCTAAACCTAAACCTAAACCTAACCCTAACCCTAACCATATAGAAATACTCTATTTTACTTTTAAAAAATTTGGGGGTAAGATAAAGGAAAAGTACCTCACATTTATACAATAAATTTGTCACGTTTATACAATAAGTTTGTCACGTTTATACAATAAATTTGTCACGTTTATACAATAAATTTGTCACGATTATACAATAAGTTTGTCACGTTTATACAATAAGTTTGTCACGTTTATACAATAAATTTGTCACGTTTATACAATAAATTTGTCACGATTATACAATAAGTTTGTCACGTTTATACAATAAAGTTGTCACGTTTATACAATAAATTTGTCACGTTTATACATTAAGTTTGTCACGTTTATACAATAAGTCTCCCACGTTTATACAATAAGTCTCCCACGTTTATACAATAAGTCTCCCACGTTTATATTGTCGTTCTGCAACTAAGTCTGACATAGTTATGTGTCTGCCATCAAAAGTCTGTCATAATGATACAATAAGTCTGTCATAATGATACAATAAGTCTGTCATAATTATACAATAAGTCTGTCATAATGATACAATAAGTCTGTCATAATTATACAATAAGTCTGTCATAATTATACAATAAGTCTGTCATAATGATACAATAAGTCTGTCATAATGATACAATAAGTCTGTGATAATGATACAATAAGTCTGTCATAATAATACAATAAGTCTGTCATAATGATACAATAAGTCTACCATAATAATACCATAAGTCTGTCATAATGATACAGTAATTGTGCCATAATGATACAATAAATCTGTCATAATGATACAATAAGTCTGCAATCAAATATCGTGTTCTACCTCTTGTTCCAACCCCACCTCAGAATATACCCTTGACTTGTCCGCCCCTGACAGTCACTGACATGATGATCCCCCTTGTCCTAATCCTGACGTACGAGCTCATCTCCCTTGAATCCCCCCCCCCCCCTTTTGAATCTGTCTGTGAGCTACCTGACCACGAGATCACGTGACGCGCTCTCTGATCACCTTTCAGACTATTGACCACCAGGTCAAATAACAGTGGACGGCCATAGGCCACTGGTAAAAACTGCACTCCGGGCCTCTTGTTTCATGGACTGTCACCATTGGTGATGTCACTGACCAAGAGGTGTTCTAAGGTGGTTTATAGGCTGGGACTTTTCTAGGTTGTAGGTTTGGTAACCAGAGGTTGTTAAGTTAATGATGGACATTTCTAGGTTGTAGGTTTGGCATGGAGGGGTTGTTAATGATGGACATTTCTAGGTTGTAGGTTTGGTAACCAGAGGTTGTTAAGTTAATGATGGACATTTCTAGGTTGTAGTTTTGGCATGGAGGGGTTGTTAATGATGGACATTTCTAGGTTGTAGGTTTGGCAACGGGATTTTGTTAATGATGGACATTTCTAGGTTGTAGGTTTGGTAACCGGATGTTGTTAATGATGGACATTTCTAGGTTGTAGGTTTGGCATGGAGAGGTTGTTAATGATGGACATTTCTAGGATGTAGGTTTGGCAACCGGATGTTGTTAATGATGGACATTTCTAGGTTGTAGGTTTGGCATGGAGAGGTTGTTAATGATGGACATTTCTAGGTTGTAGGTTTGGCATGGAGAGGTTGTTAATGATGGACATTTCTAGGTTGTAGGTTTGGCAACCCGGGGTTGCTAATGATGGAAATTTATAGGTTGTAGGTTTGGCAACCGGATGTTGTTAATGATGAAAATTTATAGGCTGTAGATTGTAAAATGGGAGACTGTTAATGATGACAATTTTTAGGTTGTAAGGTTGGGCAACCTGAAAGTTGTTAATGATGACAACGTCTAGGTTGTAAGGCTGGCAACCTTAAAATTATTTATGATGACAATTTCTAGGTTGTATTTTGGGCAACCCGAACGTTTTTAATGCTGACAATTTCTAGGTCAGTGCTGGCGAACATCTGGCACGCGTGCCACACATTTCACGCAGAGCTTCATCGGCCGGCACGCGACTCTAATATTACTTCCTTAATCTAAAGAGCTAAAGTGAACCCCACTGTTCCGGTTTAATTGGAGTGTTGGCACGTTGCTATAAAGTACGTGAGTTTTTGGTTACATTTCGGGCTCGCAGCCCCTAAAAAGGCTCGCCTTCACTGCTCTATGTTGTGGGTTGGGCAACCTTGAAGTTGTTAATAGTTACCTGGGCATCGTACTGGAATGATGTTTTGTTGCAGTTTTGTCCAAAATTCACTGTAGCTGTGACTTGTAAGAATCCGTTTGGTCACTGTCTTGTTCCGAGATCTTTGGGCCATTGTCACATTGAATTTAAAAAATGAACTATTTCCACCCGTCCAGAAATGTTCAAGTCTCTTCTTGTTATCATGAACAGATCCCCTGAACTACACCACTGTACCCTAGGAATGGTAATTTGAGACCCCTGAACTACGCCACTGTACCTTAGGAATGGTAATTTGAGATCCCCTGAACTACGCCACTGTACCCTATTTCATGGTAATTCGAGATCCCCAGAACTACGCCACTGTACCCTAGGAATGGTAATTTGAGATCCCCTGAACTACGCCACTGTACCCTAGGAGTTTTAATTTGAGATCCCCTGAACTACGCCACTGTACCCTAGGAGTGGTAATTTGAGAATTTGAGGTTCCCTGAACTACGCCACTGTACCCTAGGAGTGGTAATTTAATAATTTGAGATCCCCTGAACTACGCCACTGTACCCTATTTCATGGTAATTTGAAATCCCCTGAACTACACCACTGTAGCCTAGGAATTGTAATTTGAGATCCCCTGAACTACGCCACTGTACCCTATTTCATGGTAATTTGAGATCCCCTGAACTACACCACTGTAGCCTAGGAATTGTAATTTGAGATCCCCTGAACTACGCCACTGTACCCTAGGAGTGGTAATTTGAGATCCCCTGAACTACGCCACTGTACCCTAGGAGTGGTAATTTGAGAATTTGAGACCCCCTGAACTACGCCACTGTACCCCAAGAATTGTAATTTCAAGAACTTTAATCTTCAAGTACGATATACATGTCGGCTTTTTTTTTTTTTAAATTTCATCTCCAGCGTTTGAGAATTGAATCTCGGTGTCATATCTATTTCTCATTTTAAAAAGGTTACAGACGTCAACTAGTTTTTTGTCCAGGTTTTATCAAAGTATTTGGTTACCTCCAGTTGTTGTTTTTTTAGCAACACTCACAGTTATTTTTTTTTAAAGACCAATCTCCCTTATTGAAGCTCGGTCTCCCATTGGATCCCATGCTTACGGCGAGTAAAAAAACAACAACATAATGACAGTCTGACTGAATTGTGAGTTTTTGTCATTTCATCCAAGAATAAGATTACTGATCCTGACATGTGATGACTGCTCCTGTCATGTGATGACTGCTCCTGTCATGTGATGACTGCTCCTGTCATGTGATGACTGCTCCTGTCATGTGATTACTGCTCATGTCATGTGATGACTGCTTCTGTGATGTGATGACTGCTCTTAGAATGCGGTGACTGCTCCTGTGATGTGATTACTGCTCACGTGATTTGATGACTGCTCCTGTGATGAGATGACTGCTCCTGATGAGATGACTGCTCCTGTGATGAGATGACTGCTCCTGATGACTGCTCCTGTGATGAGATGACTGCTCCTGATGAGATGACTGCTCCTGTGATGAGATGACTGCTCCTGATGAGATGACTGCTCCAGTGATGAGATGACTGCTCCTGGTGAGATGACTGCTCCTGATGAGATGACTGCTCCTGTGATGAGATGACTGCTCCTGATGAGATGACTGCTCCTGTGATGAGATGACTGCTCCTGTGATGAGATGACTGCTCCTGATGAGATGACTGCTCCTGATGAGATTATTGCTCCTGAGATGAGATGACTGCTCCTGTGATGAGATGACTGCTCCTGTGATGAGATGACTGCTCCTGTGATGAGATGACTGCTCCTGTGATGAGATGACTGCTCCTGTAATGAGATGACTGCTCCTGTAATGAGATGACTGCTCCTCTGATGAGATGACTGCTCCTGATGAAATGACTGCAAAAACGCCATAAACACAAACAAAACACAGTTATTTAATTTATTAAATTTTAGGAGCAAACATTATAGAAATATCGATCGCACATAATGTTACATATTTTTGCATAGATACCTCTGCATGGCTCCTTTGATGGACATGTTACAGATTTGTGTGCCACGCCCCCGAGATATCTTCATTCAGTTTTGCATTTTGATGCGCAATAGAATATCGCGGTTTGATTATGCTTTTCCACTTAAAAATAAAGTCGAATAAAACTTCCAAGGAAGCAAAATAAACAAGATCTTAAATACTCCTGAACATTATTCAATCTGAGTTGACGTCATATTATTGAATTATTCTTTATACACGACGGTCGACGGGTAAATCATCTAGTGAAATATTGTTTGTTTGTTTGTTTTTAAAAAAGATTTTATACTTTAGTTATTATAATAACCAGCGAGATCGTTTGTTTTTAAACCTTATATTTATGTCTCCCGTGTCATATACCCAATGGTGCCCATGAGAATGCCCCCTTTGTTGCCACGTTGCGCCAACAGTCAAAGCCATGATTTCAATTTACCGACTTTGCATTATTTAGTGTAAGTCTTTTTGTCCCTCGCAGATGATGACCCGAGCAAGTCCGACCCCGACAAAACTAACGGGATGAAAGGGCTGGTCGCTACACAGAAATATTATTATAGTCAACCTTCAGAAAACTGCATAGACGAATAATATGAACAAATCAAATCTTTCTCCCAAGTACTCAAGTAAAAAAAATAAAATAACACAATTCAATTATGAAATTGATTCAAGAGATATCGATAAACGTTTTTCGAACTCGAGATTCTTGAAAATGGGTTTTCGATATTAAAGTAACAATCGCCGTAATCTGATGATTAAGTTAATCAGACAATGACGGATTAATTCAACGCAAGAAAGCTGACTTTAATTAGCACACTTGATATTCTCCTCAATTTTAATTATTTTAGATTTGGTTTCAGGGAATCTCAAAATATTAAAAAGAAGGTTGGGGGAAAAAAAGGCCATGTGATACCCTTAAATGTAAATGATTATAACACTCATATCGGAGAAAGTTTGGTCTCTGAATGTGAGGTTGATGGTGAAAGTTTGGTCTCTGAATGTGAGGTTGATGGTGAAAGTTTGGTCTCTGAATGTAAGGTTGATGGTGAAAGTTTGGTCTCTGAATGTGAGGTTGATGGTGAAAGTTTGGTCTCTGAATGTGAGGTTGATGGTGAAAGTTTGGTCTCTGAATATGAGGTTGATGGTGAAAGTTTGGTCTCTGAATGTGAGGTTGATGGAGAAAGTTTGGTCTCTGAATGTGAGGTTGATGGTATAGCTAAACAATCAAGCAGTTGTAGACCATGCACTGTAAAAAATGTTACCGTTAAATAACATTATATTGCTGGAAATCAGCTGCCATTAAGGGAACGCATAATGGGGGTGTTTACGATAACTTACCGCAGCGATAACTTACCGTTAATGACTTATCGTTATTTAGCGACTGGATGTCGTAAACTCTTAGGACACCGTTAACGATTAGTTAACGTTATTTTTTTAAAAAAAACGATAACCACCACCCCCTTAAATTAGGGCACCCCGACCCGCAGTATTTCAGCCCTTGTTTAAACGTTAGATCCTAAACAGCAATACTAAGTGGAAGCAAATCAACGAGAAAAGTATTTTAACAGTTAATTAAAATTTTATTAAGTCTATTGAGGTCATAACAGTATTAACATTCATCTTTGTGTGCATTCAAAGTTCGAGAGATCCCTTTTTAGGCTAGCTACTTTTCTGCTAAGGCCATCCTTTGTTGCATTTCCTTTATTGGGTGAGCTGCTGCCATTATCTTTTAACTTGTATGCACCTAATTGAAAACGAAAGGAATAAAAGGTATATTTTCTTTAACTTAAAATACATTTAAAAGGAGCATAAAATGTTGTAAAAGCACAAATACATTGGTAGCAGTTAGTGTTTCTAAAAAGTATATCTTCAAACAGCTGTTCAAAGCATCCAAGCTGAATACAAAACCAGCCAAAAAAAATAAATTATCTCTTTTTTTTTGCTTATGTTTTTAAATGTTCTTTTAAATTTACATATTTTTTTCTTGAATTTTTAAAATAATTTTTTTAAAAAAAATTTTATTACAATTTTTTAATTAACTGAATAGCTCCTGAAGGGCTACTTCGGTATTCCGGACAAAAGGGAAGCAACTTCTTTAAGTGTTTGATTTCATGATGAAAAAGTTTTTCTTTACTAAAGATATTCATCCAGGAATGAATTAAGTTTAATAATAATATAACGTGCACTGCGAAATAATGACGATTAAAGACCGATATCGTGAATTCTGACACCTCGGGTGAATACACACTCGATAGAGACGCGTCAACTAATATATAATATCGAAAGTGAAAGAAGATTAAAACATCCTGTAATTTTTTTTAAATCTCGCAGAATCACACAAAAGCCGGAAGTCTCGAGGAAAGCGAGATTTTGATGCTATTTTTAACTAAAAATGCGAGAGTGTGTTGCTATGCAAACAGACTCATTTGGACGCATCCGTACAGACCCCTATAAGGACGTATTTAGTCGCAGCAGGAGCTAATGTGTTAAAATTTGATTAATGAGTATTGAACCTTGAGGCTGAGATTTCAATCTGATAGTCTACAAGTATGGCAATAATAACATGATGACTATAAGTAGAAGTAGAAAATAAAACAGCTAAAAATTTAGTTTATTAATTACATATGAAAACAAAATGTAAAAAAATAATAATACAATAGCAAAATCATTCAATCTAACCTTTGCAAAAACTCCAAAGTTGAGATTGGTTCTGCATTATATTTACTGTTCAATGTGTATAGGCCCTGAAGATCCAACCAACAGCCCTTAGAAAATCGTACTTATCACTCTGGATGACTACTTTGCCTTCCATGAGACTGTAAAACAGAAACAAAATATAAAAATTTACTAGTGCAAAATATTAAAACCATGTAAGACTTACTCTTAGACATAGCATTCAAATTCAAGCAACTTTTCAAGTTTTATTTTTTAAAAATTGAATTAAAAGCTTGAGTTAAATTTAAAAAATATCAGGGAAACAACACCATAAGTGTTAAAATTCACTGTTTATTCAAACATACCCCTTAGAATTAGACGAGGTGTAGTGGGCAAAGATCCATTTCCCCAACAGTGCTGGCAGGCCTTAAAAAAAAGAAAAATAGTACAAATCAAATCAAGGTGCAGCAAACTTCAAAGTGTATCTGTAATACATTCCCAACACACTTTTTTAAATTTATTAACTACTATGTATATCAAAGATACTTACATTTTAAAAAAGGGTATACACAGAATTAAAATCAAATGGTAAAAAGAATGGAGAAAATGGAATTACAGTTATATTTGCAATCAAACTTTTCAAAATAAAAAAAACCTGCCTGCACACTGCATAATTAAGAATAATTCTTCACAAAAAAGAAAATAAGTGAACGTATAACCTTGAAAAGCTGTTTGGAATACACAATGAAAACTCTACTAACCATGCAAAAGAAACACTCAACTCTGCTCTTAACTTTTACAACTAGGACACATCCTTGAAACATGTCCTAACTGTAAGCTAACTTCTGTTCCCTATCAGCCTTGTCCATTCTGTCTTTGTCAGCTTTTATCAGCACCTAAATTAGTTTTTTTAAATTATAAGAAAGGGCATCATTCAAAGTAATAGAGGAATGAAAATTGAAATATGCAAATATAAATCCATAGAACTAAATTTAAAAAAACATGCAATAGTTTCCAATTCCTATTATGTTATTGTATTTTAAATTGAAGGGAAAAAACTTGCTATATCTGTGGGGAAGGGGGGGAAGGGGTCCTCCTGTCTTATTTTAAAATATTTTAAATGCTTGAGTCATCACAGTTGTAATGTAAGATGAATATGATAACACAGGAAACATCTTAGTAAATAAGCATTGCACAACAAATAATAGGCTACACCTAATACCTTCATTTAGATCATTCAATAATTTAAGCATTGTTCTTATTTTACAACCCAAATTGATGTGAAATAAATAATACGGCTATTAAATATCGGAATTTGTAATGAATTAATAACTGTCATTTAAGATCATGTTGTCAGTCACTTATGAAAAAATCATGTTAAGCCTGCTCCCTATTGGAATTCAGGACGTGTTAGCGCATTTTCGTATTATGTATCAGTACTTATGTTAGATATCAGCAATATGTAGTTATCAGTAATTGTGTTTAGATTTTAGACATATTTTTATGAATTTTCTTGTGTAATGAATACACGTGACATTTTTTTTTAATTTAAAAGTCATTTCTTTACATTTTAAAAAAATTTATTTTCTCTTTGATCCAACTACAAGTCACCACAAATGATGACGTAAAACTCTCTAAACTTTTACACATATTCTAATGACGTCAACTAAAAAAAAAAAACTAATTCTTTTGCACGCTATCGCACCACTCTTCAATGCTTGAGTATATATGTATACGACTTCCGGCAATGGCGGCCGTTCCCTGCGCTAGTGTTACCTCTCGATTCGAAATATTTTTTGGTAGTTTTAACGGGGTTTTTTAACGGATTGAGTAACTGAGTGTTGATGCACAAATGGCAGGTCAGGACATACAAAAAACATATATACCTCATGGGTCTAGGACTTATGGATGCTGAGATCAAGGGTGATGACAGACGGACGGACAAAACGGGTGCAATAGCGCATTCGACTTCTCGAAAATGCGCTAAAAATATATGATGGGATCAATATCAACTTAAGTCAATTGTGTTGATGAATGAAGCTAGAGGATGGCTTGAAAGTAAAAAAAAATTACATATTCACCTATTTGAGTACGATGCTAACCCTCAAATATTTCAGTCAGTATCAGGAATGAATTACTTACTCACTAAAAAAATATACTTATTTGAACAAAGTCTATGAATCTCACCCCATAATAAAATTCCACCATTCATTAAAGTGATCTT
>MUZC01001455.1:112874-123826 GCA_002072015.1 Radix auricularia
GTCTGTCTGTCTGTCTGTCTGTCTGTCTGTCTGTCTGTCTGTCTGTCTGTCTGTCTGTCTGTCTGTCTGTCTGTCTGTCTGTCTGTCTGTCTGTCTGTCTGTCTGTCTGTCTATATACCAGTGATGGGTGTGATCTACAAGAGATGGGAGTCATCTACCCATCTACCCAAGATGTGAGTGATCTACCAGAGACGCGTCTGATCTACCAGTGACGCGAGGGATCTACCAGTGACGCGAGGGATCTACCAGTGACGCGAGTGATCTACCAGAGACGCGAGTGATCTACCAGTGACGCGAGTGATCTACCAGAGACGCGAGGGATCTACCAGTGACGTGAGTGATCTACCAGTGACGCGAGGGATCTACCAGTGACGCGAGTGATCTACCAGTGACGCGAGTAATGGCCAAGAGAGGATATCGTGTGTTTATCCAGGCCCCATCCCCTCCCCGCCCCGTCCTATTTAAATGATGAAGGGGTGAGATGTGGTGACAGAACTGCGTGTTGGGGAGATGGGGGTGGGGAGACATTGGAATAATGGAGTCCGATTAAAAAAAAAAAAAACCCTCGGGCTTGGACAGGGTGGGTCATAGGGAGGTCCAGAGGGGTCAAAGGTTGATATTAGGCAGGGTTCAAGTTGATGAAAATAAGACAATGATTAATGGCGGGGCGTATCAAGGCCAATCTGAGGCGGGCATACAGATAGACAATCTAAGGCGGGCATACAGATAGACAGACAATCTAAGGCGGGCATACAGATAGACAGACAATCTAAGGCGGGCATACAGATAGACAGATAATCTAAGGCGGGCTTACAGATAGACAGACAATCTAAGGCGGGCATACAGATAGACAGACAATCTAAGGCGGGCATACAGATAGACAGACAATCTAAGGCGGCATACAGATAGACAGACAATCTAAGGCGGCATACAGATAGACAAACAGATAGACAAACAGATAGACAATCAGATAGACAATCAGATAGACAAACAGATAGACAAACAGTTAGACAAACAGATAGACAAACAGATAGACAAACAGATATACAGCGAGGGATATGTCATGTCACTTCACCTCTTTTCCCTATACAGCGAGGGATGTGTGATGTCTCTAGACCTCTTTTTCCCATACAGCGAACACATAAAGAAGCATATAGAAGGCATTCCTGGAATGTCTGTGGGAGGTTACAATGAACAATTTGAGACACGCAAATGATACATTCCTAATATCAAAACACGAAGAAGAACTACAAAGATTTTTGGACAAAATAGTTAAGGAAAGTGCAAGCAAAGGCTTAAGTTTGAACAAAAAGAAAACAAAAGTCATAGTAATATCCTAAAAGAAAACCAACCCAGAATGCAGATTAGTAGTCAATGGAGAAACATTACAACAAGTCACCAAATTTAAATATCTGGGAGCCATGTTGACCTCAGACGGAAAATGCACAATAGAGATAAAAGCAGAATGGCACAAGCGATAGCAGTATTCAATAAAATGAAGAATCTCCAGACCAACAAATCCATATCAATGGAAGTGAGAAAAAGATTGCTTCAGTGTTACGTCGAACCAGTTTTATTTTTATGTATGTGAAGCTTGGACAGTCACAAATGAATTACAGAAACGTATGGAAGCCTGTAAAATGTGTTTTTTTAGGCGAATATTAAAATTATCATGAACGGAGAAGAGGAGTAACGAAGTAGTTCTGAAAGAAGTAGGCCAGACAAGAAAAATTATGTCTAACTTTAGAGATAGACAATCTAATTTTTTTGGACACTTCATGCGGCGAGGCAAGCTATAATATACAGTAACAACAGGAAAGATAGAGGGCAAGGGGGATCGAGGCAGAAAGAGAGAAAAGATCCTGGATGGGCTGACAACATGGCATGGGCATGGGGCAATACCAAAGACAGAGAGCTGTGGAGAGGCATGATCGCCAACACCTCTAGGCAAGGCCCTCGATGGACTGATGGAGTAATGATAATTAATAATAATACAAGTTTTAATTTTGAAATGCATGCAGCGATATTTTAATAAAAAGAAAATAGGTACAGGAGGAAAGTATCTCAGCATGGCATAGTTACCCATACTGTCTTACTGTACCGTAAAATAATTTTTTGTGTGTACGAAATATGTATTAGGATTGACCGAAAATGGACAAATGTTAAAGGCAAACCTAGAAGGATGAATACAGCAAAGGGTTAAGAACGAAAATGCAGGGCCGAGAATAGGCGAGGGTATACTGTTCTGCCTATAGGCAATCTTCTCTATATGCTTTGTTAGGGTAGTCCACTCTTCCATATGATTAGCTTGACCACGCATTTCTAGGATTGGTGTGGTGGATTCTTTCCCTAGGGAAGGGGGGATCTGGGTCCACCCTCGGCCACAGATATCAACCAGCGTCGTCAAAGTCTCGGCTAGTTAATGTAAACACGAAGTACAACACTGGACGTTCGAAGTATTCTCACGAGTTTAATCATATCGTCTCGACATATCCTGACATAGCCTGACATAGCATGACATATCATGACATAGCCTGACATATCATGACATAGCCGTGAACACACAGTTTACAACTTTCTAAAAACTTTCACATCGCTTAGAGTCTATTACGACCCAGTCCGTCTTTTCACTTCATATTTGGCTCAGCTCTCCTATACCCCACTATATATAGCCCGTCCCTTCATGAATTCATGTGACAAAATCTCACCCTGTTATTTACGATACACGTGAGCTTTTCTTAAGTCACTACCTGACCAGAGCTCACAACAATCTCGCTACATTTAAGACCAGTCATTCTCACACCATAAAATTTACGTTATCCGACCATGACAATTCACCACGCATTTCTAGCTCTGGCTTCTCCACGTATTTCTAGGATTGGCTTCACCACATATGTAAGAATGGCTTTACCACGTATTTCTAGGATTGGCTTCACCACATATGTAAGAATGGCTTTACCACGTATTTCTAGGATTGGCTTCACCATATATGTAAGAATGGTTTTACCTCGTATTTCTTGGATTGGCTTCACCACATATGTAAGAATGGCTTTACCACGTATTTCTAGGATTGGCTTCACCACGTATTTCTAGCTCTGGCTTCTCCGCGTATTTTTAGGATTGACTTCACCACATCATTGTGGACTGGCTTTACCACGTATCCACAACCACGAGTTCAATCGCCAGAGAGCGGACATTTCAAGTGGAAGTCTTCCACCCAAAGATTATAAGGCAGCATTCGTGGCTGACGTGTCCTATTTACCCGGGGTGATAGTTGGTAGATTAAGGGTTTGGGGAAATGGTAGTAATATGACGTAAATGTTCCGTCAGGCAAGTTTCACTGCAGGTCAAGGCATAATAATCGGATGTGTCCTGGCCAAGTAGAAGTCATTGGTTGGGTTTTTGCCTGGCCAATTAGAGGTCATTGGTTGGGTTTTTGCCTGGCCAATTAGAGGTCATTGGTTGGGTGTCCTGGCCAAGTAGAGGTCAGTGGTTGGGTGTCCTGGCCAAGTAGAGGTCATTGGTTGAGTGTCCAGGCCAAGTAGAAGTCATTGGTTGGGTGTCCGGGCCAAGTAGTGGTCAGTGGTTGTGTTATTCCTTGCCAAGTAGAGGTCATTGGTTGGGTTATTCCTGGCCAAGTAGAGGTCATTGGTTAGGTTATTCCTGGCAAAGTAGAGGTCATTGGTTGGGTTATTCCTGGCCAAGTAGAGGTTATTGGTTGGGTTATTCCTTGCCAAGTAGAGGTCATTGGTTGGGTGTCCTGCCCAAGTCCAAGTAGAGGTCAGTGGTTGGGTGTCCTGGCCAAGTAGAGGTCTTTGGTTGGGTGTCCTGGCCAAGTCAGTGCCAGTTGCCAGTTGGCCAGGCCAAGTACAATGTCAGTGGTCGCTAGGGGCACTAACGGTCGGTGCTTCACGCTGCCGTAATCTCAAGTAGCTACCAGGGTCATAATAGTTTTCATGTCGTCGGCCAAAGCAGATGCCAGATTAATTTTATTTGCAGACCAAACGAACAGAGTGCCAATAAAGTAATTTGGCTTTTTTAGGCCAAGATATTTACGACCTTCTTAGTCGAACGTGTGCTACCTGCAAGGTGCGTAATTTGACGCGGAAATCCCCATAAAGTAATTTAGTTTAGCTGTAGTAGAACTAGAACGAGGGCGCACTCTACGCTCAAGTCTCTCGTTGTGTCAGAGGTCATATGAGGTCAGAGTGAGATGTGTCCAACCATCACAGAGGTCATATGAGATCAGAGTGAGATGTGTCCAACCATCACAGATGTCATTTGAGGTCAGAGTGACATGTGTCCAACCATCACAGAGGTCATCTGAGGTCAGAGTGAGATGTGTCCAACCATCACAGAGGTCAAACCATCACAGAGGTCATCTGAGGTCAGAGTGAGATGTGTCCAACCATCACAGAGGTCATCTGAGGTCAGAGTGAGATGTGTCCAACAATCATAGAGGTCATTTGAGGTAAGAGTGAGATGTGTCAAACAATCACAGAGGTCATTTGAGGTAAGAGTGAGATGTGTCCAACCACCACAGAGGTCAACTGAGGTAAAATGCAAGATACATAAACTAATTCTGATATGTGACATTCTCTTTGGAGGGTTGAGTCCTTTCAGACTCTTATAACCCGGCCTACAATACCAACGGCGAGCCTCAACATAAGGGCGTCGCCATGGAGATATTCCTCCGCAGTGCAATGGCTGCCTGACCTCACCGCGTCCCCAATTGCCGCAGAACAATCGGTCAGCAGGTGTGCCACTGTCTCCTCGGCCATACCACATAAACGGCAGCCGGGTTCCCTGTTTTTGTCTAACCTGTGAAAGTAGCTGTTTGTTGGACAGTGTCCAGTCCTCATCTGAGTGATGAGGGACTGGCAACTACGAGGCAGTTTCCACCAGGGATCTCGCTTGCGTGGTCGCGGCATTTTATCGTAAAGCGTTCGTGCCGTGTCACCATTTTCCCATCCTTTTAGCCATTTTCCCATGAAATGGTCTTTTAGCCACAATTTTACCCCCAGCTGGGTCATTGGGCGTTCGATTTGGGGCTGGGCAGCACCCTGTTGTGCCAGCAAGTTTGCCTTTTCTTGCTGTGGTATCTTTGCGTGGCCTATAATGTACTGCAGGACAACCATGCCCCCGCGAGATCTAATATAGTTAACGATCTCTAGTACAGCATCGACAGTTTTCGTCTCCATAGAGCTCCGACTCAAGAGTTCCAAGGAGGATCTCGAGTCGGTGAAGACTACGACTGTTGGAAAACTCTTTCGTCTACATAGGCGTAGGCGCACTTCTTTCACACCCTTGTGGATTGCCTCTAGTTCAGCGTCCCCGCTTGAAGCTAGTCTTCCACATGGTCCAGACAGTTCTGTTACTGCTGGACCTCCAGCAGGGTATTCAATTAGTGCACCGTACCCACTTCGTCCATCTGTGAAGCATGAGCCGTCTGCATAGACTCTTACTACGCCTGTACCGTAGGCTTCAATAGTCCTTAGTGCTTCTTCGTGCTGAAGCTCAACTGGACTATGTTTCCCTGATATCAAAAGAATGAATTGAAGCTTTATCAATCGACAAATAATGCACAAGAAAATGTTTCTGCGAATGCTTTCGTCAATACAAATAAGTAAGACGACAATTATTGAAATTAAATTTACATTAAATAATGTATGCTATATTTTGAGTGTGAAAAAAACTAAGTAAAATAAGATAAGAGAACATAGAGACGAAAATGAAAAAGGTGGGCACAAATACTGAACAAAGAAACGGGATATAAGAAATTGAAGTAAGTATCAAAAGTTATAGTAAAAACATAACTGGGGGAAAATCCCGAGTTAAACTATGAAAAATTTTGAATTTGGTTTAATCCATATGGACCCAATGTACCAAATCGTCTAATAAATCCGTTCTCCCAGTAGATCACATCATGGGTATCCCAGTTTGAATATCTGAAATCTTCAACATGATCAACACTATTGAAGTGTTTAGAGAGAGGACAAGACGCCTGTTTATTTATATATTTTACATGTGCACTCTGAACCGATCTCACAGGCGATGACCCGTCTCACACACGTAGATTTTATTGCATAATTTATGTCCACATGCATAAGTGCGGTGTGTTCAATTCTCACAGAGGTCAAACTGCGGTCAGAGTACGGTGTGTTCAATTCTCACAGAGGTCAAACTGAGGTCAGAGTGTGGTGTGTTCAATTCACACAGAGGTCAAACTGAGTTCAGAGTGTGTTGTGTTCAATTCTCACGTCAACTGAGGTCAGAGTGTGTTGTGTTCAATTCTAACTGAGGTCAACTGAGGTCAGAGTGTGTTGTGTTCAATTCTCACTGAGGTCAACTGAGGTCAGAGTGTGTTGTGTTCAATTCTCACGTCAACTGAGGTCAGAGTGTGTTGTGTTCAATTCTCACAGAGGTCAACTGAGGTCAGAGTGCGGTGTGTTCAATTCTCACTGAGGTCAACAAAATAAGTTGTGAGATTGCAATCAGGCTTACAAAAAAGTAAATGGAAAAGACGTAAACAGGGTAAGGGTTAGCCTGACAGGACATAACAACACAGCGAAAACAGCCAAACAGTCTGACAGAACGTACGTTCCTTGCCAGTCTGACAGAACATACGACCCTAGCCAGTCTGACAGAACATACGACCCTAGCCACCAGCTGACAGAACATACGACTCTAGCCAGTCTGACAGAACATACGACCCTAGCCAGTCTGACAGAAAATACGACCCTAGCCAGTCTGACAGAACATAACAATCTAGCCAGTCTGACAGAACATACGACCCTAGCCAGTCTGGCAGAACATACGACTCTAGCCAGTCTGACAGAACATACGACCCTAGCCAGTCTGGCAGAACATACGACTCTAGCCAGTCTGACAGAACATACGACCCTAGCCAGTCTGACAGATTATACGACTCTAGCCAGTCTGACAGAACCTATGACCCTAGCCACCAGCTGACAGAACATACGACCCTCGCCACCAGCTGACAGAACATACGACCCTAGCCAGTCTGGCAGAGTATACGACCCTAGCCAGACGGACAGAACATACGACCCTAGCCAGTCTGGCAGAGCATACGACCCTAGCCACCAGTCTGACAGAACATACGACCCTAGCCAGTCTGACAGAACATACGACTATAGCCAGTCTGATAGAACATACGACTCTAGCCAGTATGACAGAAAATACGACCCTAGCCACCAGCTGACAGAACATACGACACTAGCCAGTCTGACAGAACATACGACCCTAGCCACCAGCTGACAGAACATACGACACTAGCCAGTCTGACAGAACATTCGACCCTAGCCAGTCTTGCAGAGCATACGACTCTAGCCAGTCTGACAGAGCATACAACTATAGCCAGTCTGATAGAACATACGACTCTAGCCAGTCTGAAAGAACATACGACTCTAGCCAGTCTGACAGAACATACGACTATAGCTAGTCTGATAGAACATACAAACCTAGCCACCAGCTGACAGAACACACGACTCTAGCAACCAGCTGACAGAACATACGACTCTAGCCAGTCTAACAGAACATACGACTCTAGCCAGTCTAACAGAACATACGACTCTAACAAGTCTGACAGGACATACGACCCTAGCCAGTCTGACAGAACATACAACTCTAGCCAGTCTGACATAACATACGACCCTAGACAGTCTGACAGAAGATACGACCCTAGCCACCAGCTGACAGAACATACGACTCTAGCCAGTCTGACAGAACATACGACCCTAGCCAGTCTGACAGAAAATACGACCCTAGCCAGTCTGACAGAACATAAGAATCTAGCCAGTCTGACAGAACATACGACCCTAGCCAGTCTGGCAGAACATACGACCCTAGCCAGTCTGACAGATTATACGACTCTAGCCAGTCTGACAGAACCTATGACCCTAGCCACCAGCTGACAGAACATACGACCCTAGCCACCAGCTGACAGAACATACGACCCTAGCCAGTCTGGCAGAGTATACGACCCTAGCCAGACGGACAGAACATACGACCCTAGCCAGTCTGGCAGAGCATACGACCGTAGCCACCAGCTGACAGAACATACGACCCTAGCCACCAGCTGACAGAACATACGACCCTAGCCAGTCTGGCAGAACATACGACTCTAGCCAGTCTGACAGAACATACGACCCTAGCCAGTCTGACAGATTATACGACTCTAGCCAGTCTGACAGAACCTATGACCCTAGCCACCAGCTGACAGAACATACGACCCTAGCCACCAGCTGACAGAACATACGACCCTAGCCAGTCTGGCAGAGTATACGACCCTAGCCAGACGGACAGAACATACGACCCTAGCCAGTCTGGCAGAGCATACGACCCTAGCCACCAGTCTGACAGAACATATGACCCTAGCCAGTCTGACAGAACATACGACTATAGCCAGTCTGATAGAACATACGACTCTAGCCAGTATGACAGAAAATACGACTCTAGCCACCAGCTGACAGAACATACGACTCTAGCCAGTCTAACAGAACATACGACTCTAGCCAGTCTAACAGAACATACGACTCTAACAAGTCTGACAGGACATACGACCCTAGCCAGTCTGACATAACATACGACTCTAGCCAGTCTGACAGAACATACGACTCTAGCCAGTCTGACATAACATACGACCCTAGCCAGTCTGACAGAACATACGACTCTAGCCAGTCTGACATAACATACGACCCTAGCCAGTCTGACAGAAGATACGACTCTAGCCAGTCTGACAGAACATACGACTCTAGCCAGTCTAACAGATTATACGACCCTAGCCAGTCTAACAGAACATACGACCCTAACAAGTCTGACATAACATACGACTCTAGCCAGTCTGACAGAACATACGACTCTAGCCAGTCTGACATAACATACAGCTGTAGACATCAATCGCCATGCAGCAGAGTATTAAAGGTTAACATTTTCTATTTCACAGTTTCTTTCACCGCAAGTGATTTTTCCTTGGTTGTTCTTTTCTTCTTATTGTTATTGGTCTTTATTTGGAGGCAGCGGGCTAGAATTTCGCGTCGCCTTAGCGAGTGTACCTTTGTTACGTCACTGATCACGTCACGATATTATTTCACTACATTCTACATTTTGGCTGGAGACATTGTGCAACAAAATTACATTGCTAAAAGTGTTGACATCCTACTATTATATCTCTGCTCTATTTTTCTGTAAACGTCAACGTAATGCCCCGAGCCTGTTCAATGTACATATATATATATATATATATATATATATTCCTGTAGCTAACTCACTATGTTCTTGCTTGCATTGAGCAGCACTTATATCAGTTGCACATCTTATAACAATAAAAGGCAGTTGTCTGTCCGGTTCTCTATAGCGATTGGTCCCTCAGACTTCTACAGACTCGTACAGCCAATCACTAGCTGAGAAAAAATAAATCTCATTTACATATGGAACAAATTTACACGGATTTTCAAAACGAGTTATTTTTGGTGCAGTATTTTTGTCATCATTCAGTCAATGGTTTATCCCTATCCTAGTCTATTGACTATTGAATTACACCGAGTGAATTGTTTATCCCTATCCTAGTCTATTGAACTACACCGATTGTTTGGTTTATTTCTATCCTAGTCTGTTGAAGTACACCTAGTGAATGGTTTGTCCCACAGAGCTCTAGGGTGGCCTAGCGTGGGTGATGGCCCTTGTCCCGCCTCTACGCTCATGGCTTTGCTTATTTGTCTTCCTCTCCACTCAGCCGCCTTATATTCTTTTCATTTCCTCCTCCCTTCTCCGTTTGTTGATTTTTTGCCTTGGTTTATTTATTTCCGACTCACACGACATCACACCTATACAGCTGAAAGCCGACGGCAGACAAAAAAAAGGGTGGGGTGGGGTGGTAGAGCTGGCTTGGAAATAAGAGAATAAAAAAAAAAAGAAAAAAAAAACGCAAACTTTCACAAGAGTCCCTAAATATCAAAAGAATTTTACACAATTCCCTCACAACGTGGCGTGAGTCGACTCTTCCACTCGTCTCTTTTTTTTATTCACCCTCGCCAGGCAGCTCGTGGAAAGATTCCCCTATGTCTCTTATTTCTCTCTCTCTCTCTCTCTCGCTCTCTCTCTCTCTCTCTCTCTCTCTCTCTCTCTCTCTCTTCCCTCGATCACAAGCAGCTAGCTGTACTCACTGAGAAGTGTTTCAGAGACGGGAGATAGCGAATCTACGCTCTTATAAGAAATTTAAGTCATGTCTTTGTTACGGTAAACTGATGTGCTGCATGGCCAAGAATCCTCGCTATTTAGACTCTAGTTTAGGACTTAACTTTTTATATCTAGACTCTAGTTTAGGACTTAACTTTTTACATCTAGACTCTAGTTTAGGACTTAACTTTTTACATCTAGACTCTAGTATAGGACTTAACTTTTTATATCTAGACTCTAGTTTAGGACTTAACTTTTTACATCTAGACTCTAGTTTTGGACTTAATATACTTTACATCTAGACTCAAGTTTTGGACTTAATACTTTACATCTAGAATCTAGTTTTTACGTAATACTTTACATCTAGAATCTAGTTTTTACGTAATACTTTACATCTAGACTCTAGTTTTGGACTTAATACTTTACATCTAGACTCTAGTTTTGGACTTAATACTTTACATCTAGACTCTAGTTTTTTACGTAATACTTTACATCTAGACTCTAGTTTTGGACTTAATACTTTACATCTAGACTCTAGTTTTGGACTTACTACGATCCGAGAGTTTGAGAACCTCTATTGAAAGCCCAGGAGGACGCAGGGAGTGAAAGGAAAAAACTGAAAGGAAGGATGAGCAGAAGCAGACGATGTGGGGGTGAAGCTGCACGTGCCGCCTCGTGCGCCCACAGATCCGGGTATTTAGGTTTGGTGATCAATGTCCGGTGTCATTAACTCCAGCCGGTTGGCGGGGGGGGGG
>MUZC01001455.1:143160-158510 GCA_002072015.1 Radix auricularia
AGTTGGCAGAGTGGGTGCGTGGAGTTGGCTGAGTGGGTGCGTGGAGGTGGCAGAGTGGGTGCGTGGAGGTGGCTGCGTGGGTGCGTTGAGGTGGCTGAGTGGGTGCGTGGAGGTTACAGCGGGGCTGGGGTTGTATTTGAGAGCTCTCGTTCCAACTTGGGTAGCCGAAATCGCCACGCATGTCAACAGCAGGAGTGGCTGCCACAGTTTCTATTTGCTGGTAGAAACCCATCTCTGTGTAGAACACCATTTAACAAGAAAACCCATCTTTTCGTGGAACACCATCTTATAAGAAAAACCCATCTTTGCGTGGAACACCATCTTATAAGAAAAACCTATCTCTCTGTGGAACACCATCTTGTAAGAAAAACCCATCTAGGTGTGTGGAACAACATCTAACAAGAAAACCCATCTCTGTGTGGAACACCATTTTATAAGAAAAGCCCACCTTTTCGTGGAACACCATCTTATAAGAAAACCCCATTTTTGCGTGGAACATCATCTTATAAGAAAAACCCATCTTTTCGTGGAACACCATTTTATAAGAAAAACCCATCTTTTCGTGGAACACCATCTTATAAGAAAAACCCATCTTTGCGTGGATCGCCATCTTACAAGAAAAGCTCATCTCAAATCTGACTGTTATAAGTTGTAGTAGCTGCGCATGCCACTAAACAACAACCATCCAACATTCAATCTCAGGTTATTTGGTCCGTATGCAAAATATTTTTTTTGATCGTGTGCAAAGTAAAACAGCATCTATTTTTAGTAAAGAATCTAACATGCAACAACCAAATATAGTTTTAATTTTGCTGCACTGAAAATCTTAACTGCTTCGCGGTGTCAGTCAGGTATCTTCTCAGCCACGCAGCTTACATGGATCATTGTTGGCATCTACTAATAATACAGACTATTGTATGGTAAATGCCACCTAGACAAGGTCATCTCCCAACATACTGTGTGGCTATGACGTCATGATGTCATCTAACAGTGTGATTATAATGTATTGATGTCATCTAACATAGTGTATGACTATGATGTCATTATGTCATCTAACATAGAGTGTGACAATGATGTAATGATGTAATCTAACATAAAGTGTGGCTATGATGTCTTGATGTCATCTAACATAGAGTGTGTCTATGATGTCTTGATGTAATCTAACAGAGTGTGGCTATGATGTCTTGATGTAATCTAACAGAGTGTGGCTATGATGTCTTGATGTAATCTAACAGAGTGTGGCTATGATGTCATGATGTCATCTAACAGAGTGTGGCTATGATGTCTTGATGTAATCTAACAGAGTTTGGCTGTGATGTCATGATGTCATCTAACAGAGTGTGGCTATGATGTCTTGATGTAATCTAACAGAGTGTGGCTATGATGTCATGTCATCTAACAGAGTGTGTCTATGATGTCTTGATGTAATCTAACAGAGTGTGGCTATGATGTCTTGATGTAATCTAACAGAGTGTGGCTATGATGTCTTGATGTAATCTTACAGAGTGTGATTATGATTTCTTGATTTCATCTAACACAGAGTGTGGCCTTGATGTCATCTAACACAGAGTGTGGCCTTGATGTCATCTAACATAGAGTGTGGCCTTGATGTCATCTAACATAGAGTCTGGCCTTGATGACTTGATGTCATCTAACATAGAGTGTAACAATGATGTCTTGATGTCATCTAACATAAAATGTGGCTATGATGTCTTGATGTCATCTAACACAGAGTGTGGCCTTGATGTCATCTAACATAGATTGTGACAATGATGTCTTGATGTCATCTAACATAGAGTGTGACAATGATGTCTTGATATCATCTAACATAGAGTGTGACCTTGATGTCATTATGTCATCTAACACAGAAGGTGCCTACGATGTCTTGATGTCATCTAAAATGTGTTCACACAAATTCTTTTCTCATGGATCACCAGGGTCAATAAAGTCGAATCCTATTGGTCAGTTCATTAACGAGATGTATGCAATCTTTCCTCCCATCAGTTGGGAGGTGTGAGGGCTTATAGGTTTATGCTTACATATCCATTAAAACACACAAATACCAGGTATCGATTCGTGTTCAGATATTTATCTTCATTGGCAATCGGATTTTACAAAGTTCTATTAACTAAGCAAATTGTTTAAATCATTGTTCCTTGACGTTACAGGTATGTGGCTGTATGCTTACAGGTATGTGGCTGTATGCTTATGTGTTATATAGGAAATAAGCTGGACAGGTCTCCATAGTATACCTCAACGTGGCTTTCAATACCACTGCCGGCCTGCTATTACTGTGGTCCCAGCTATTACTGTGGTCCCAGATATCACTGTGGTCCCAGCTATTACTGTGGTCCCAGCTATTACTGTGGTCCCAGCTATCACTGTGGTCCCAGCTATTACTGTGGTCCCAGATATCACTGTGGTCCCAGCTATCAATGTGGTCCCAGCTATTACTGTGGTACCAGCTATCACTATGGTCCCAGCTATCACTATAGTCCCAGCTATCAATGTGGTCCCAGCTATTACTGTGGCCCAAGCTTCACTGTGGTCCCAGCTATCACTGTGGTCCCAGCTATCACTGTGGTCCCAGCTATCACTGTGGTCCTAGCTATCACTGTGGTCCCAGCTATCACTTTGGTCCCAGCTATCACTTTGGTCCCAGCTATCACTGTGGTCCTAGCTATCACTGTGGTCCCAGCTATCACTTTGGTCCCAGCTATCACTTTGGTCCCAGCTATCACTGTGGTCCTAGCTATCACTGTGGTCCTAGCTATCACCGTGGTCCAGCTATCACTTTGGTCCAAGCTATCACTGTGGTCCTAGCTATCACTGTGGTCCAGCTATCACTTTGGTCCAAGCTATCACTTTGGTCCCAGCTATCACTTTGGTCCCAGCTATCACTTTGGTCCCAGCTATCACTTTGGTCCCAGCTATCACTTTGGTCCCAGCTTTCACTGTGGTCCCAGCTATCAATTTGGTCCCAGCTATCAGTGTGGTCCCAGCTATCACTTTGGTCCCAGCTATCACTTTGGTCCCATCTATCACTTTGGTCCCAGCTATCACTTTGGTCCCAGCTATCAGTGTGGTCCCAGCTATCACTTTGGTCCCAGCTATCACTTTGGTCCCAGCTATCAGTGTGGTCCCATCTATCACTTTGGTCCCAGCTATCACTTTGGTCCCAGCTATCAGTGTGGTCCCAGCTATCACTTTGGTCCCAGCTATCAATGTGGTCCAGCTATCACTTTGGTCCCAGCTATCACTTTGGTCCCAGCTATCACTGTGGTCCCAGCTATCACTTTGGTCCCAGCTATCACTGTGGTCCAGCTATCACTTTGGTCCCAGCTATCAGTGTGGTCCCAGCTATCACTGGGGGCCGTAGTATCACTGTGGTCCAAGCTATCACTATGGTCCAGCTATCAGTGTGGTCCCAGCTATCACTGGGGGCCGTAGTATCACTGTGGTCCCAGCTATCATTGTGGTCCCATCTATCACTGTAATCCAAGCTATCACTGTGGTCCAGCTATCACTGTGGTCCTAACTATCACCGTGGTCCAGCTATCACTTTGGTCCCAGCTATCACTTTGGTCCCAGCTATCACTGGGGGCCGTAGAATCACTGTGGTCCAGCTATCAGTGTGGTCCCAGCTATCACTGGGGGCCGTAGAATCACTGTGGTCCAGCTATCACTGTGGTCCTAGCTATCACCGTGTCCCAGCTATCACTGTGGTCCTAGCTATCACTGTGGTCCAGCTATCACTTTGGTCCCAGCTATCACTTTGGTCCCAGCTATCACTGTGGTCCTAGCTATCACCGTGGTCCAGCTATCACTTTGGTCCCAGCTATCACTGTTGTCCTAGCTATCACTGTGGTCCTAGCTATCACTGTGGTCCTAGCTATCACTGTGGTCCAGCTATCACTTTGGTCCCAGCTATCACTTTGGTCCCAGCTATCACTTTGGTCCCAGCTATCACTTTGGTCCCAGCTATCACTGTGGTCGCAGCTATCACTTTGGTCCCAGCTATCACTGTGGTCCTAGCTATCACCGTGTCCCAGCTATCACTTTGGTCCCAGCTATCACTGGGGCCGTAGTATCACTGTGGTCCAAGCTATCACTGTGGTCCTAGCTATCACTGTGGTCCCAGCTATCACTGTGGTCCAAGCTATCACTGTGGTCCTAGCTATCATTGTGGTCCTAGCTATCACTGTGGTCCTAGCTATCACTGTGGTCCCAGCTATCACTGTGGTCCTAGCTATCACTGTGGTCCCAGCTATCACTATGGTCCCAGCTATCACTGTGGTCCCAGCTATCACTGTGGTCCCAGCTATCACTGTTGTCCCAGCTATCACTTTGGTCCCAGCTATTACTATGGTCCCAGCTATCACTGTGGTCCCAGCTATCACTGTTGTCCCAGCTATCACTGTTGTCCCAGCTATCACTTTGGTCCCAGCTATCACTATGGTCCCAGCTATTACTTTGGTCCAAGCTATCACTGTGGTCCCAGCTATCACTATGGTCCCAGCTATCACTGTTGTCCCAGTTTATCAGTGTGGTCCTAGCTATCACTGTGGTCCCAGCTATCACTGTGGTCCCAGCTATCACTGTTGTCCCAGTTTATCAGTGTGGTCCTAGCTATTACTGTGGTCCCAGCTATCACTTTGGTCCCATCTATCACTTTGGTCCCAGCTATCACTGTGGTCCTAGCTATCACTGTGGTCCCTGCTATCACTATCATCCCTGCTGTCACTGTGGTCCCAGCTATCACTGTGGTCCCAGCTATCACTATGGTCCCAGCTATCACTGTGGTCCCAGCTATCACTTTGGTCCCAGCTATCACTGTCGTCCCAGCTATCACTGTGGTCCCAGCTATCACTGTCGTCCCTGCTATCACTATCATCCCTGCTGTCACTGTGGTCCCAGCTATCACTGTGGTCCCAGCTATCACTGTGGTCCCAGCTATCACTGTCGTCCCAGCTATCACTGTGGTCCCAGCTATCACTGTCGTCCCTGCTATCACTATCATCCCTGCTGTCACTGTGGTCCTAGCTATCACTGTGGTCCCAGCTATCACTGTCATCCCTGCTATTACTGTGGTCCCAGCTATCACTGTGGTCCCACCTATCACTGTGGTCCCAGCTATCTCTGTGGGCCGTTTTATCACAAAGAGACGACTGATGTGATACATGCCAGAATACAACAATGTGAGAAATAGGACAGATTCCAGTCAAAAACTGTTTTATTTTATGACCATTGAACGTAAAATATTGTAAGTTTTTAATTTTTTTAAATAAATAAAATTAAAATAATTTTCACGTGAGAAAAAAAAATAGACTAGACTAGATCTACTTGGATCACATTTTTTGTGTGGAAATTTTGAAAACAATTAATTAAAACATTGTTTGAGGAGGGATGGGAGGTACCATTAATGACGTCACGCAATTTATGCCAATTTTTCACTCCCTCCCCTCACCCTCGTTACGTGTGGTCACTAAAACTTAGACCCCCCCCCCCTTAGTATGAAGACACAAAGCTTTGCCCCCCTCCCGCCTCATTAAAGCTGTATTTTCTAATTGAAAAAGAAGATGTTTGAAATTTATTTATTTTTGTCATTCAAGTTGGTATTTAATATAAGGCTGCACTCTAATATTAGTAATATGGTAGGACGAAGGAAGCCATGTAAAACTTCATAAAATAAGTTGTAAGTCATCAAATATTAAAGTGGGACTTTTATTTAAAGCTGCGATTTTTCATGTGACGTCACATTTCTCAAACATCCCCACCCCCCCTCGTCGCGCACGGTCACAAATGTGCGGAGTCCCCACTCTCCCTCGTCACGCATGGTCACAAATGTGTGGACTCCCCTGTGTGACGCCAATTACCCCAACTGTCCCTTTAACATAATATTTATTTAAATCGCGGTTTTATAATTTTATTTGAACGTATATTTAATTGTTCTGTTATACCATTAATACTTGAAATTAATTAGACCCTTCGAACAGTTACTTTTAAACAAGGATCGATGTTTGCTTGGAACGCACGTCAACTTTATAAATAACGTAAATACACGCATTTAACATATTTGAAGGTTGCTGAAGGCAATTTTTTTTTTTAAATTTTAAAAACAAACGGGACAGGACTTGTTCTGGTCTAAATGGAGCTTCACTCGTGACACAATGAGTCATCAAGTGTAGACAACCCCATTACCAACCTCCTCCCCCTCCCCCCACCACAACTATGTTGCAGTTTCCGAGCCGTCGATTGGTTAATTATAAACTGAAACCCGACGAGTTAATTGTCAGTGCCCTCACAACATCCTCGTGCAGCGGCACATCAAGTGGCCGTCTGAATGGCTGGGACCACTTGGCTGGGATGTTGTTCTTTCATTCTTAACTTTGGCCCCACCGCCCCACTAGTCCACTCAGTGACCTACTGAGTCTGTCATTCAGACCTTGCTGACTTACCGCCCCCCCCCCACCTCCCAGCATCACAAGAATGTCTATCAAACGAGACGGTTACTTGGGAGATTATGTTAGTTCTGATTGAGATCCGTCACTCCTGGAGCAATCTTAAAGTGTTCTAGGCACAATTCCGGGAAAATAAACCTTGTATCACGTGACAAGGTCCCCAGTCTCGCCTGAATAAGAAATCCTTGACTTATGGCCATGACATACTTGACTTGTGGCCATGAAATAATGGAATTACGACCATGAAATACTTGACTTATGGCCATGAAATACTTGACTTATGGTCATGAAATACTTGACTTGTGGCCATGAAATACTTGACTTGTGGCCATGAAATACTTGACTTGTGGCCATGACATACTTGACTTGTGGCCATGAAATAATGGAATTACGACCATGAAATACTTGACTTATGGCCATGAAATACTTGACTTATGGTCATGAAATACTTGACTAAGGGTCATGAAAAACTTGACTTATGGCCTTGAAATAATGGAATTACGACCATGAAATACTTGACTTATGACGATAACAAAGTTTTTTACTATAAATCCCTTACATATGAGACGAAACTAAAAGTATTGATTATGTTTAATATAATACGCACCGCGCCACAAACATTTCAGACTTAACGTGACTGAACTCCCCTTGCTGCAACATACAAAAAAGGGGGGGGGGTGTGGTAGCCGATGGCTGGGGTGAAATGCAGTGGACCGTAGCGGTCAATTATCCAATGACATTCAGCTTCATAGAGATACATAAATATAAACTAAAAATTAATTAATTTAACTACGGTACTTTGGATCAGTCTGAAATTTTAGTACAATGCAATTTAAGGGGACACAAGTGTATGTGCAAAATTTCAGCTTGATAGGATCACGGGAAGTGGGTCATTTTTTTTTACTTTTGTTTTTCCGTCCGACCGACTTCGAGCCCACGACAGAATTAGAAGATTAAATAACATTCGGTGAGCATGGGTTAATAACTACAAGTTTAGGAAGTGTTTGACCCGCGAGCGACATCCGGCCCACCAATTTGTTTCTACACACAATATGCACAATATGCATGAGGTCAGATTTCGGACAATTTTATTGATGGTTTTTAGATTAAAGCTTTTCATGAATAATGCTTATTTATACTCACAATCACTAAAGCTTTCTGTCTTCGACTTTTACGACATCCACACGCGTTGCTCTCATTGAGAAAAATTTCGTAAACAGTTCATTCTGGTCGATGTTATCGTGCATGGGTTCAATCTCTGGAACGTCCAAGCCATATGGTCCAATTTAATCAAAAATTCCTACCGAATGGTTTGAGAACCGCCCCAACAACAGAATGTTTAAGTATTAGGGAGTGCTGGGAAAGGGTTAGGTTTTGGGGCGGGGGGGGGGAGGAGGCACTAGCAGACGAACCAATGACAGCGATGCGTCATGAAACGTTTGTTCTCGTGTCATGACATTTCGTAAGTGTCCAACTCTTTGAACATCTTCAAATGCCTGTGGACAAACACTACACAACAAACAATTGTAAGTGGGGATAAAACATTCTCCGAGTAGAATCCGAGGGCTTAAATTGTTTCGAAATCTGGTGTTTCAAACTTGAATTTAAGTTGACACAAAGGATGTTTTGTCTGCGTGGACCACTTCGAGACTTTGTCCTAAACCAGAATACATGCACACCAAAACATAAGTGATAGAGATCAGAGGCGTCACTATGGTTGGTGTCACCCCAGCTCGGTAGCTCATGTTGTCAACCCCCTCCCTTTACGACTTTCCCCATAGACCTGCTCCGAGTGAGCCAGGGCCACACAAAAAAGTGGGGAAATACAGAATTTCTCTATGAAGGTGCCACCCCTTGTGATGGTGTAGCCCAGTGCGCTCAAAACCGCCCCCCTCGTCCCCCTAGTGACGCGTCTGATGGAGATTGATGTCTGCCTTAAAAACAAAAGTCAAGTTACTGAGACTTGATGTCTTGTCCAACATTTGGAGTTTGATCTGAGGAGTTCTGGCGGTTGGTGTGTTTTCAAGCATATCAGTGCTTTCATGCATATCAGTGTTTTCATGCATATCAGTGTTTTCATGCATATCAGTGTTTCCAATTTCTCATGAAATTTCCATTATCTCAGATGTCCAAAGAACGTATTGGACAATAAACGGTTGAAATTTTTTAGACAATATACGGTTGAAAAAAGTTTTGGACAATATGCGGTTGAAAAAAGTTTTGGACAATATATACGGTTGGAAAAAAAATTTGGGACAATATATACGGTTGAAAAAAAGGGTTTTTAAAGAAAAATTGCACTCTAATACTTAGGATCCTCCATTTCCGTAACATTCTCATTTATCTGAAGATCCCGAGAGTCAAATCCAAAACTCTGAAAAGGGGGGGGGTGCGAATAAAATATTGTGTGCGTAATCCAAGATGTCATCAGTCCACTGGTATCACGTGACTGGGTGTGTCTGGCGAAAACAAGAGCACTGTATGAACTACATTACGTCATCCTCTCTGTTCCTATTGTCACCATCGAGTCTCAAATGACAACGTGCAATACCCCGAATCTTTGTTATGTGAAGATCTTATGTTTTGACACAGACAGAAGTTTTAAAGGCGGGCCGCAGCCAAATGTCTCTTAGCTGGTTAACTCCCCCCAAAGCCAAACTGGTGTGCATGCCGCAGTCCAGTATCTGACTGCTGACCGAATGAATGTCCCGCGGCCGATATCCTAACTGGTATGCCGCGACGCAATTCATTAATGTTTTGCCGTGGCTCATTTGCTAACTGGGGGTGCCGCGGCTCATTTGCTAACTGGGGGTGCCGCAGTGCATTTCCGCGTGCCACGGCCCAAAGCGCCCTCGTGTTGGGTCAACTCGTGTTGACAGAATCAGCATGATAAAACAAAGGGCCATTAGTTGACCATTAGTGGACCTCATCTCAATAACAAGCTCCCAAACGGTTCTAGTCAAACGGCACAACATATTTGTGAGCTAAAAATTGTTGGATCACGTGACAAAGTCATCAGCCCTATGTCACTGAGTCACCATCCGAGTGAGACAAGTGAAGTGTGACTTGGAACCCACGCCCTCTAGGCTGCACTTGTTGAACACAAGATGTGGGTGGTACTGGCGGTGGTTGTTGTTGAAGCTTCACAAGGTAGAACAATGGCGTCACGACTGTTGTTTCCATCCATCCATCCATCCACCCATCCATCCCTGTGGCGCTACAACTATAACCCATGTGGGGCTTTAGGCCTGCCTCACCAGCTCCTTAAACTCAGTTTTAATCAACACGTTTCTTCTTTAAAATTGGATGCCCAGTTGCTGTAGATCTTTCTCCACATACTCCATCCATCTAAGCCTAGGTCTCCCCTTGAGACGTTTTCCTCTGGGATTTTAGTGGTTTACCCTCTTTTGTCCTCTGTCATTTGACATTCTTCCTAAGAGTCCTGTCCAACGCAGTCTGAATTTTTTAACTTATTTTTTGTTCTGCAGCTATCATGGATGAATTAAGACATTAATAAAGTCTCGGCAATCGCCATAGTATTATCCCTTCCTCCCTGTTGCGTCCGAAAGTGCAATTGACTCTCTAACTTACTATAAATATTAGCGCAATGTTTATGCGGCTCATTAACACGGCACGTAACACAAAATAAATATAAAACACAGTAGCTGACTTTACAAAAGAGTATTTTAATAATAACAAATAAATAACAATAATTTAACCGCACGATACCTGTAGTTAGAACTAAGTAATATGCGGGAACAACAGTTCATATTCAAATAACAAGTTTTACTATAATTTTTAACTTAAGTTCCTGATTAAAAGAGATACTAACTCATAACAATAGGCGATAGCGTTCGCGTTTACAATGATACAGGTAACAATAACAGGTAAAAAAAATAGAATAGTGGTCGGTCTATAGTCTATAGCTTGGTACTCTTCTCAGGCGTTGAAGGCAATAGCTCTGTAATTCTTTCTCTATCGTTTTGTTTTCCCATCCCCCTTTTTATACTAAATGTTTTGGAAAGTTCTGGTTTCAACTTCAACGAGAACAATAACCTTTCTCGTGGTTAATGGGGTCCAGAACTTTCTAGGAAATACATGTACGGTGTCGCTAAACGCAAACCATGTCAGATGTGCAACCTGACCCTCGGAAACTAACTGTGGAGTGACTGTGGCGTGGGCAAACCGAAAAAGTCACAGCCATCTTTACGAATCCGTTGAACTGCTTGTAAAACATTGAAAGATACTAGTGCAGCTTGTACCTTGACTTCTGAAGACTATAGTCCTAACCCAGAGGTGTACAAACTCAACTATTGTGCCTTTGGGAACTCGGACTTTTAAGGAAAAACTCGATATTAAAGTCAATCAAAATTCGATATTAATGTCCTCACATGAAATCTCAATATCCTAATTATAACAAAACATGTTTTAGTCTTCATAACAAAACACGATATTGTGTTCAATGATAACTCAATATTCTTCTAAATCGTTACTCAATATTGCCCAGCCATCGTAACTCAATATGGTAACTAGATATTGTCCTCATATGGTAACTAGATATTGTCCTCATATGGTAACTAGATATTGTCCTCATATGGTAACTAGATATTGTTCTCATATGGTAACTAGATATTGTCCTCATATGGTAACTCGATATTGTTCTCATATGGTAACTCGATATTGTTCTCATTCTGTAACTCGATATTTTCCTCATATTGCAACTCGAGATAGTCATCATATTGTAACTCGAGATAGTCATCATATTGTAACTCGAGATAGTCCTCATATGTTAACTCTATATTGTCCTCATATTGTAACTCGATATTGTCCCCTTATGGTAACTCAATATTGTCCTCATATTGTAACTCGAGATAGTCCTCATATGTTAACTCTATATTGTCCTCATATTGTAACTCGATATTGTCCAAATATGGTAACTAAATATTGTCCTCTTATGGTAACTCGATATTGTGCTGATATGGTAACTCGATATTGTCCAAATATGGTAACTAAATTTTGTCCTCTTATGGTAACTCGATATTGTGCTGATATGGTAACTCGATATTGATCCCATATGGTAACTCGATTTTGATCCCATATGGTAACCCGATATTGATCCCATATGGTAACTCGATATTGATCCCATATGGTAACTCGATATTGATCCCATATGGTAACTCGATATCGTCTCGTGTCTTATGGCGGGATCCCTTGACTGTTGAGCCTTGAGATGACTTTCTTGGGTTAAACTAAATAAGATCAGAGTATCAGATTATGATTTATATTATATTTTCAATGGCGGACTTTCGCTGCCTGTGCCATTGAAGTCACGAGAACATAGAGGGGTGCATTCATATGTAGAATTTAGTTCATGTGCGCTCATCCTATACCCATTAGGAGGGCCACCAAAAGAGGAACTTTCAGGACCCTGTGGAACTACAGCATCGAATTACGATGCGGAGCTTGAAGCTATTCACAGGGCCCTGGAAAGTGTGCACTGCAAGGGTCGGAACTAGTAGGTTTCGACACGGTCTTGTTTTGTGACTCGAGATCGGCGCTCGAAGTCCTGCTGTCTGAGAAACGTAGCGCCCACCTAGTCGATGCCATCTTGGAGGACGTGGGCAGACTCGAGAGACTTGGTGGTAGGGTCACAGTGCAGTGGATCCCTAGCCACGTGAATGTAGAAGGCAATGAAATAGCAGACTCGCTGGCAAAAGCTGGAGCAGCCCAACCCCAACCAGATGTCCCAGACACATATCTTGGAGCAAAGACGTAGCTAATGGACCACTTCAGGGAAAAGTGGTACCAGGAGTGGGAAGATGGAGCGACAGCCAGAGGGGTATTCGCTAGCATGCCCAGGCCGAGCAGATCAGACCAGTGGTTGGGTCTAAAACGAAGGGAACAAAGTTTGGTGACCCAAATGCGCACCGAGCATTGCCCAACCAAATCTTACTTTAACAGGCTAGATCACAACAGGGACCCCAACTGCCGCCATTGCAGCCAAGCCTCTGAGACGACCACACACTTGTTGACGTCATGTCCCGCGCTTGACATAGCCGGGGAGGTTAGGGGGGCAGGGGAGTCCTGCGTTCAGACAATGTTGTATGGCACTGCCCAACAGATGGAGCAGATTGCCCAAGTAATAGCCAAGGCCTTAAGAGAGTAGATCTCAGTTCCAAAGAATATGTGTTTAGTTTAGTTCCTGTAACTGGGATTGGGGGGGGGGGGTTACGAAGTTGTAGTCATCACCAGATTAGGCTATTGTAGGCATCATCAGATTTGGCTATTGTAGTCATCACTACATCACCAGATTAGGCTATTGTAGTGATCACTACATCACCAGATTAGGCTATTGTAGTCATCACCAGATTAAGCTATTGTAGTCATCACCAGATTAGGCTATTGTAGTCATCACCAGATTAGGCTATTGTAGTCATCACTACATCACCAGATTAGGCTAAAGTAGTCATCACCAGATTATGCTATTGTAGTCATCACCAGATTAGGCTATTGTAGTCATCACTACATCACCAGATTAGGCTATTGTAGTCATCACCAGATTAGGCTATTGTAGTCATCACCAGATTAGGCTATTGTAGTCATCACCAGATTAGGCTATTGTAGTCATCACTAAATTACCAGATTAGGCTATTGTAGTTATCACTACATCACCAGATTAGGCTATTGTAGTCATCACCAGATTAGGCTATTGTAGTCATCACTACATCACCAGATTAGACTTTGTAGTCATCACCAGATTAGGCTATTGTAGTCATCACCAGGTTAGACTATTGTAGTCATCACCAGATTAGGCTATTGTAGTCATCACCAGATTAGGCTATTGTAGTCATCACCAGATTAGGCTATTGTAATCATCACTACATCACCAGATTAGGCTATTGTAGTCATCACCAGATTAAGCTATTGTAGTCATCAACACATTAGGCTATTGTAGTCATCACCAGATTAGGCTATTGTAGTCATCACTAAATTACCAGATTAGGCTATTGTAGTCATCACTACATCACCAGATTAGGCTATTGTAGTCATCACCAGATTAGGCTATTGTAGTCATCACCAGATTAGGCTTTGTAGTCATCACTAAATTACCAGATTAGGCTATTGTAGTCATCACCAGATTAGGCTATTGTAGTCATCACTACATCACCAGATTAGGCTATTGTAGTCATCACCAGAGTAGGCTATTGTAGTCATCACCAGATTAGGCTATTGTAGTCATCACCACATTAGGCTATTGTAGTCATCACCAGATTAGGCTATTGTAGTCATCACTACATCACCAGATTAGGCTAAAGTAGTCATCACTACATCACCAGATTAGGCTATAGTAGTCATCACTACATCACCACATTAGGCTAAAGTAGTCATCACTACATCACCACATTAGGCTAAAGTAGTCATCACTACATCACCAGATTAGGCTAAAGTAGTCATCACTACATCACCAGATTAGGCTAAAGTAGTCATCACTACATCACTAGATTAGGCTAAAGTAGTCATCACTACATCACCAGATTAGGCTAAAGTAGTCATCACTACATCACCAGATTAGGTTAGGCTAAAGTAGTCATCACTACATCACCAGATTAGGCTAAAGTAGTCATCACTACATCACCAGATTAGGCTAAAGTAGTCATCAGCTAAAGTAGTATTTCAATTGAAATAAATATTTTTAAAAAAATAAAATAAAGGAAGTATCAATGATAAAATGGCAAACGTTTCTACTGCCAAAACGTGCATGTCCTTGAGGACATACATTTCTCTGATACTTATTCTACTTAACTAAACGACCAAGTAACTTTTAAGAATTGTGAGAAGGTGACATTGATCTGCCGGTAACTTAATTGATTCTGCAAATTTGACAGCCACTCTCTTTTAGAAGCGAAAATTACTGTACCCGATCAATATCAAATATGGCCCAATGGAATGTTACGGGCGGAACTTTGTTGGGGGCGGCAAATTCCTGATTGTTAATTAGCTTCTAAAAATTAAAAACCATACAAAAGAGATTTGGGAAATAAAAGAAAAACCAAAGTAAACAATAAATAAAAGAATTGAAGGAATTATCCTTAAAATTATGTCGACGCTTCTAATGTAATGCAATCAGTAAGGGGCCATCCATAAAGTACGTCACTCTCCAGAGGGGGAGGGTGTGTAAGAAAGTGTGACAGTTTGTGACAGGGGGAGGGGGTGTCCGGTCATGTGTGACGTCATGGTGTTATATGTTAAACTATAATTATTTTGTTAATAAAAAATATATTTTTGTACAATAGTTTGACATACTTTAGGGGGGGGGTCTGAGATTTATGAAAGTTTGTGACGGGGGGGGGGGTGTTAAAATGGTCAAAAATAGCGTGACGTACTTTATGGACGGCCCCTAAAAGCAGCTTCTCTAAAAATAAGTTAATGAAAAATAATTGCGATCAATAATTAATACACCAAGATTGACTAATTTGTAACTATTTAGGCTAATGAGCATGGTATTAGTGTTACTATTGGTACTTCAAAGATTTTGCCATGAAGAAAATGAGAAAACTTCAATTTTAAGAAAGAAATGCTTTCTGCTTATTTTTAACGTAAAAAATGTATAGCGTCATAAGTATTACTTTCTAAGAAAATTTTTTTTATAGCATTAACATATTGGGGCGGGTAGTGGGGCGGCAACCTCGATTTTTTCATGGGCGGCACATACCCACGCTTCGCCGCTGGGTGAAGGGTGTGCGGTGCAGTCCACCATTACGGACTCTACGGCTGTCTATTAGTTAAAATTGTGTCCACTACACGGTGTTATTGTGTCCACTACACGGTGTTACTGTGTCCACTACACGGTGTTATTGTGTCCACTATACGGTGTTATTGTGTCCACTA
>MUZC01001455.1:165098-183430 GCA_002072015.1 Radix auricularia
GGTGTTATTGTGTCCACTACACGGTGTTATTGTGTCCACTACACGGTGTTATTGTGTCCACTACACGGTGTTATTGTGTCCACTACACGGTGTTATTGTGTCCACTACACGGTGTTATTGTGTCCACTACACGGTGTTATTGTGTCCACTACACGGTGTTATTGTGTCCACTACACGGTGTTATTGTGTCCACTACACGGTGTTATTGTGTCCACTACACGGTGTTACTGTGTCAACTACACGGTGTTATTGTGTCTACTACAAGGTGTTATTGTGTCCACTACACGGTGTTATTGTGTCCACTACACGGTGTTACTGTGTCAACTATACGGTGTCATTGCGTCAACTACACGGTGTTACTGTGTCAACTATACGGTGTTATTGCGTCAATTAGACGGTGTTACTTTGTCAATTACACGGAGTTATGGCGTTAATGAGAGCACGTGGCCGACACGAGGGGCGGGGGAGGGCTGACTCACGTGTCTGGCCCTCACAGGACTCGCGTCACCAAGTGGACCCATTTCCCATATTGTGGTGTGGCTACTTCCTGCACTTTCATTACATCATTGTTGAGCTTTGTCGAGTTGTGGTTCTGTGCACTGGGTGGGGAGGGGGTAGAGGGGGACAGCGGATCTGTGCTTTTGTTGGTGGTGTATATGTGGTCGGCAGTCGGGAGTGTGCTGTTGTGGCTGGTGTGTGTGGTCGGCAGTCGGAAGTGTGCTGTTGTGGGTGGTGTGTGTGGTCGGGAGTGTGTTGTTGTGGGTGGTGTGTGTGGTCGGCAGTAGAAAGTGTGCTGTTGTGGGTGGTGTGTGTGGTCGGAAGTCGGGAGTGTGCTGTTGTGGGTGGTGTGTGTAGTCGGCAGTAGAAAGTGTGCTGTTGTGGGTGGTGTTTGTAGTCGGCAGTAGAAAGTGTGCTGTTGTGGGTGGTGTTTGTGGTCGGCAGTAGAAAGTGTGCTGTTGTGGGTGGTGTGTGTAGTCGGCAGTAGAAAGTGTGCTGTTGTGGGTGGTGTTTGTAGTCGGCAGTAGAAAGTGTGCTGTTGTGGGTGGTGTGTGTAGTCGGCAGTAGAAAGTGTGCTGTTGAGGGAGGTGTGTGTAGTCGGCAGTAGAAAGTGTGCTGTTGTGGGTGGTGTGTGTAGTCGGCAGTAGAAAGTGTGCTGTTGTGGGAGATAGTAGGATGTGTGTGTAGTCGTCAGTAGAAAGTGTGCTGTTGTGGTAGGTGTGTGTGGTCGGCAGTAAGCAGTGACATGGTACAGCCGTAAAGATGGCGATTTTAAGTTTTTCTTCCCTTTTTCTGCGAAGTGTTGTATTGGAAACTTTAAGGTTTTAATGGCAACATTAAGGTTTTAATTCATGAAAACTTTGGGGTTTTAATGTCAACGGTTCCATGACAAAACAATAAGGTTTTTTCACTTTGTTGTTTATCCATTTTGTCTTGTTACCAACGTTTACAGTAGGGTTTTAATGGAAACATTAGGGTTTCATTGGCACCATTCAAGATTTACTGGCAACATTAGGGTTTTAACTTTTAATGGAAACATTAGGGTTTTATTGGCACCATTGAGGATTTACTGGCAATATTAGGGTTTTAATGGAAACTTTAGGGTTTTATTGGCACCATTGAGGATTAACTGGCAACATTAGGGTTTTAATTTTAATGGAAAAATTAGGTTTTTATTGGCACCATTTGGAATTTACTGGCAACATTAGGGTTTTGATGGAAAACATTAGGGTTTTAATAACATTTAATGGCAACACTAGTATTTTATTGGCACCATTGGGGATATTACTGGTAACATTTGGGTTGTAGTGGCAATATTAGGGTTGTATTTGAAAGAGAACAATGTTTCTTAAACCATGTCTCATTGTAAGCCTTCAGTTGAATGATGTATGATTGTCATTCGATATATGATTGTCATTTGATATGATTGTCATATGATATACACCCATGATTTATGCAATCAAATTTAATTATTTGTAAACCCCCATGGTGCACCACACCCCATCTTATATATATTACAGTTGATACCTCTATATGGAAGATTCTTAAAGGTGGTGTTTTATTAACTGAATCGCCAGGGGAAAAATTTTCAACTGTAACAGACTTTTATACCGATAGAAGGAAAATTAGTTCTTATAAACAGAAATACAACAAAACTGAGACAAACTATTTTTTATGCAAGAGAAAGACATTGGTAAATTTGTCACAATCATAAGTTTATTATGAACTTCAAATCAATAAATGGGAAATAATGGTTTACTGGGCATGGGGAGAAGATCAAACAAGCATCAATAACAATCATGAAGGAACACAATCATAGCTAAACTTAATCATTCAATCAAAATGACAGAATACTTGAGTGAGGAGGGGGCGGGGGTCACAGCCACTTGCCTGCTATCAAAGTAGGTCACAATGAGGATTGACCAACAAAGTAGGTCAAAATGATGGTTGACCAACGAAGTAGGTCACAATGAGGATTGACCAACGAAGTAGGACACAATGATGCTTGACCAAAGAAGTAGGTCACAATGATGGTTGACCAAAGAAGTAGGTCACAATTTGGGCTGACCAACAAATCCGGTCAACCATCATAAGACATGACATGGTTGAACGCTTGGCCCTGGTCTTGCTGGTCAGGTATTCAGAGTGAACACACACAAAACAAACTTACCCCTGACTAAAGGTTGGGTTTAGTCATGAATGAACAAAATGACATGTCTCTAGTGAACATTTATATACATATCAATATTAAATAGCATGGCATTTTATTAGGACTGGACAATTTCAACAGAAAAAAAAGAAGAAGAATCTTATGTAACATATGTACATATGACATCTATATGATGATTTCACACCATGTACGTACAGCAGCAATATGGCCTGAAATTTAATTAACTATAGCATATGCAGGCGCACGATTAATATGTACATCATCTTTGAAATAAATAGAAATTATTTATGTACATGTGTACAAGGAACGTGTTCATTTCAAAATTGACATTTTAAATTTTTGTTGGCAGATCTGACTTTAGGAAGAGTGAGGCGGGGTGGGGGGGTCTGTATTACTCGGGGAGCTTTGTTGTTAGCAGACCTCAAAGATGCTCCTGCAGACAGCGCAGCGTGTTCTTTAAATTAGGATCCCCAACATTTTCACTTGTGCCCCTGGCTTGATTCTCTGACCATGGCATGTCAGAGTCACGAGCTTTTTTTTTTTTACATTGAAGACACGTGTCCAGGTTATGGGGAACAGATAATAAAGAATTCGGGAACCCCTGTAACTACCCCCCCCCCCAATCACGAGCAACCCTTCCCCACACCTCCACGACTACTGTGACATTCATCAGATCACGTCACTGGGACAAGTCAGTGTCATTCAAAACGCAATGGGACCTCAGTCAGAATTATTGCGTAGTCCCAGTGGCGTGACTAGGGGGTGCGATGGGGGCTGGCTGCCCAGGGTGACAGCATCTCAAAGGGTAACACCAAAACGTAAAATTCTATGTCCCCCCTTTATTTAGCATTGGAAGACTCGGAGGAGTTCTATGGGGTAAGTCGTGAGGGGGTGGTACCATGAACTACCACCCGGGCGACATCAACCCTAGTGACGCCTCTGCGTAGGCCCATTACAGACTTTTATTTTCATAGATAGAATTATTTAGTCATAAATGGAATATACTGGTAGTTGGAGATTAGAAAAACTGATAAAGACCTTTAAAAAAAAAAACGTATTTCGCCGTTCTTAGTTATTACAGTCTGGCCTCGTGAAGCAATCACACTAGATATAGTGAAAACTGCACTCGTATCGCCAAATATATAACAGACGAGTAGAGAAAGTAAGACAATGACATTAAAAGATATTAAATTATTGTTGTATTACACACACAGCTCTGACTGGCTTGGTTTCACCACACATGACAACATGTGACAACACATGACTGACAACACATGACAGACAACCCCTGACAGGCAACAGAGAATCCACTGCTGAATCACCGCCCCATGAACTTAAAAAAAATAAATGAATAAGACTTTACAGTATTGAGAGATAATGGAACAGATCTGTGGACCAATCAGCAAGTTCCAGCGTGAAGTCAATCTGAGTCTTTTAGAGAGGGATGCTTTGATGGCCGAGGGAGTGGGTGGTGGGGGGAGCTGGAAGCGGGTGGTGGGGGATCTGGAAGTAGGTGGTGGGGAGGGCACCCTCAGATATCACAATGAATTTTAGGAAGTTCTAAATTTAAATTGTTAGGAAATATTTACACAAATAAACACAACATGTTTGAACTGCCAATTGACACACAGTTACATGCCAATTGACACACAGTTACATGCCAATTGACACAGTTACATCAATGATCAATGTATCCATCCTTTTGTTTTATCACATAGTCCGTGCTTGAATCGCTTCTCTTTCTATTCAATGTACCACTTACAAGCTAAACTTGTATTATCAAAATACTCTTTCTTTCCGTTTCCACAGCTACACAATATGCCTCCCATCTCTCAATGATATCCCTCGCGTTGGTCAAGCAGAGTTTTTAATATTTTATCCAACTAAAAGTGTTGGACATTCGAGTTGACCACTGAATGATTCCGCTTCTTGTCCCTTAGCCCCAATCCACATAAGTGAAGTCACAAAGTCACATTAGTGAAGTCAAAAGTCACATTAGTGAAGTCACAGGTCACATTGAAATAAAGTATCCGGAAGTCAAGTAGATTTTTTTGTGCTATGATTGTCTCAAACAGATGAGCATAAATTTGTAACCCTCAAGTGCAGGGCTTGGAGCTTTGAAATATTCCTTTTTTTGAATGCACGTAAGCCTCACAGGTCAATATGTAGCTAGGCTGGTTAGACCTTTAGTGGCAGTGCCACAAGTCACCTCTAAAGTGGCAGTGCCACAAGTCACCTCTAAAGTGGCAGTGCCACAAGTCACCTCTAAAGTGGCAGTGCCACAAGTCATCTCTAAAGTGGCAGTGCCATGGGGTGCATAGCTTGACTCATGGCAATACTCCGACAAGCGTCACAATTGGACATTTTGCTGATGTCCTGAAGTTTCTTAGCGATGGCCTCAGCCAACAAGACAGCCGGACCCAGCTTCATTCCCAAAGTCTTGACCAGATGGTCAGTGGTCAGCAGAGCCAGAATTCGGCCATCCACTCGCTGTTCACGAAAGTGCTGCGAAGAGAAAAGGCACAATTAATTAATCTACAAATTGAACTAAACTTAATGAAACTCAACAAGCTTAAAATCTCTACATCCTGCTTGCTATGGTTCAATAGAATGAATGCATTTGTATTGTATAGCAGCGTTAAAGCTATCACCATGTACACTGTCAACAACTTGAGGTACTTACATCAGCATATACACCGCAGCCCTCCAAGGAATTCAGGAACTTGCAAACATCCTCCACGTTCCACATCCGGATGTCATCATCGCGGTGGTCGGCACACGCACAGTGGTACATCTGCCTGGCGTACTCCGGGAGGGCTGACAGATAGGCCGCGGCCTGGGGCCCATACTCCATGTACCGCTTGCGGAGGTACTCTGCCGTCTTATCCACATTGGTGGACTCCAGACCGCAGGGGACGGCTTGGGCCATGGCGATACGCTGCTGTTGCTGTTGTTGTTGCTGCTGCTGCTGGTGTTGCTGTTGAGATGCCGCGGCTGCTGCGGCAAAGTATTCCCAGGGTGATGAATATTCTTGTCTGTTTTCCAACCTATTGAAATAAACAAAATGTCTTTGGTGAATTTCTTCTTGTACCTTTAGTCAAGAGTCAGTCAAGTGTGGTTGTCTTTTTACTGTTAGGTGATTCAACAAAAGTCTTTTGTAGTAGTCAGGTCATCATAACATTAACAAAGTATTTCAAATCATCAAGAAATGAATGATGTATTTCTGCTTAAATGCCTATAACTAGAGCTACAGCTACTAATGTATAGTTACCTCATGCGTTTAGCGTTTAATTCCATAGCGGCCTCCATTTCCGACGAGTGACGCTTGGCCCCTACCGCCGCAGCGACAGCGGCAGCCACCGAAGATGATGAGGCCGCCGCCGCCATGTCGGGTATGAGGTAAGGGTAGGCCGAGGCCCACGGGTAGGACGCTGCGGCCAGGGATCTCTGGTAGTCGGCCAGGGTCGGCTGGGCGTACTGCCTCTGTAACAGGGGGTGGAGCTGGGCCAGCGAGGCGTGGCTGTAGTTGGGCACAGCCCCCGCGGCGGTCTGGTACAGCAGCGGGTCCTTGGCCAGCCCACTGAGCTGTGGTCCGTAGGCGCTGAGGTGGTGCAGGAGGTGGGACGGCAGGGACGATTCTGTTGGTCTGAGTTGAAACAATGACGTCATGTACGTGGGTGTGGCCGGCCTGCACAGAGGGGACAAAAATAGGTCAGGTTAGTTAGTGGTTAAAACAGATTTAAGTCGCTTGAGCTACTGCAATGTGGTTAAACCTGGGTGAAACCCGATTTTACCACCATCCACCCTTACCTAATTTAGCCGATAGTTATGTATATCAACTCTATCAAATAAGGTACTTAAAATTACTTATCACAATTTCAAGTAATTTTAACTGAACTCTATTTGATGCTATGAACTCTTCGATTCGTTTTCTAGTTCAGAGAAAAAAATCTTAATTCTCATCCTGATTCAACCTTTCCCAACCCGCTAAATTGCGTACCGTGATGCGCTCTCATCCAATGTTTACTCCCCGAGTGCTCATTAAAATCTAGATAATCAACATGGCGGCCATTAGAAGTGGTCCTTAAAATGACCTGCCCGTGACCTTTCGATCCAGTCTCTGAAACTGAAGGTGACCTATGTTGAACGTGCTCGGGTTGCGCCAGTTGGTGATGACGTCATGTAACCAAACTGTCCACACAGCTGATTGTAACAGCCGCCCAGGATGGCAATTTTTTTTCTTGGTATCGAAAGGGCAAATACTTATCTCCCTTTTACTTACTCCCACGTCACTCGACGCCCACCCCCGCCCCAGTTGTTATCACAGCCCGTATGGCAACATTAAGGTTTTAATTCATGAAAACTTTGGGGNCAACCCCCCCCCCCCCGTTCTCATCATGATAAATTATCATTCATAAATATGGGGCTCGCCCATTAAACGTCTAGGCTATCTAGAGTTTCATGACCTAACAAAGGGGCGCTAAAATATTGGGGGAGGGGGGTGAAATCAGTTGGCCGGGAAGCCAACCTGTTACACCGAGGCGTCCAAAGTTGGGGATTTGATCCCACATCAAGTGGGCAGGGGAACAATTGTGATGGTTCCAGGCCAGTGCACACAAAAAACTTGATTATCTGAGAATAACCTAGAGACAGAAGGGAACAAAGAGACGGGAAAATGATGATGCAGCCAGAATTGTTAAAGGAGATGGGTAGAGACGAGTGAGTAAGGGACAGAGGTCCAATGAAAAAAGCACTCACATGTTGAAGGTGTGACCGTGTCCAGCTGCCAACACCCTCATGTAGTCACTGAATGCTGCAGCATCTGCCACGCCCCCAGTGGGTCTCCTGGAGGGGTCCATGGATGGGGCAACAGGGGTGGCACTCGACCTGTCCTGCTTGCCGTTGTTGTCTGACTGGGACTTCTCTCTCCTCTCCTTCTCCTCGTGCTTCCTTTTCTCCGCTTCTTTTTCCTCCCTCCTATCCCTCTCCCGTCTCTCCTCCCTCTCCCTATCTTTTCTGTTTCTTTCTTCTCGCACCCTCTGCTTATGACGCTCCTCTCGCTCACGGCTATTTTTATCCTCCAATGAGACGCAAGGTTTTGTTGGCTCAGAATGTTCTTTCTTGGGGGTTTCCCCATGATGATTGAGATGACGATCAATGCTGTGGAATCCTTTAGGTGTGGGATTTTCCGTTTTTATGTGATGTTGATTGTGGTCTCTATCAAACTTGTGGATATGTTCCGAGGCGGGGCTTCTTTTTACACTGTGTGTCTTGTCCGAGTCTCGGCTGCTGGGTGCGGAGTCTCGGCTGCTGGGTGCGGAGTCTCGGCTACTGGATGCCGAGGAATGGGAGTGCTCGCCCTTGCCGTTACTTTCCTGGTGGTGTGGTCTCTGTGAAGGTGACCTCGACGGCGGGCAGTGGTTGAGCGCCCGGTAGATGTGCTCGTCCCCATTGTGGGGGGACAGCTTGGGTGGCACCCAGATGTGCTCGGACTTGACGTTTGTGGTAGCCACGGACAACGGCTGGCCACTGGACATGGAGGCAAAGGTGAAGGCCTGCGGCTGAGATGGTGAAGACCTTGGGTTGGCGTTTTCTGATGGGTGTTCGGGGGCACCGGGTTGGCGGTCCTTGGGCACGGAAAGATCTGTGACTTCCATCGATTCAGTGACCTTGACTTGGTCTTCTGTGACCTTGACTTGGTCTTCTGAGGCCTTGACCTGTTCTGTTGAAGAGTGGTTCTCACATTCCTCTTTCAAAACTTGTTTTTCTGCACTGTGCTCAGAGACCAGGTTACTAGTGCACTCATCCTTGGTGGACGCCTTCTCCTCTGTGGTTGGCATCGGGTTGTCTGCTGCTGGCATCGGGTCGTCAATGGTTTTATTCGGATCCTCAGACTCGTCCTCACTGTCCTCGTCGAGGTTTGCATCAGAGCTGTCTTCGTCATCGTGCTCGCTGCTGCAGTTGTTGGTGTCCTCGTCCATGTCGTTGTGACCTTCAGAGTTGTGGTCAACGTCCTGCTGACCCTCCTCCGTGTGGTGGTCAGACTCAGAACCTGACGGCGTGTGGGCCTGGTCACTGAGTGGGAGGTTCGGGCTCAGCATCTGCGCGTTCTCTGCGTTACTGGAAGCACCGTGGAAAGACGGGTGGACATTGTCCACAAAGGAAGTGACCCCCTGTGTGGAGGTGGGGATGGCGGGGAGACAGTGCGCCATCTGCGGTGACAACATGAAGAGACTCGTGGCTGGGGCGGGAAAGGCGGCGGCCAGGCCCAGGTGAGTAGGGAAGGTGGGGATTTTGTTGGGCGTGGTGGGGGCAGAGGAGGAGCTGGCTTGGTGGGACACTGCCGAAGCCGACGATGTGGCGCTGGAGGATGGTGTTAGATCAGATGCTGCTGTTGAGGGCGATGTGGGTGCGGTCGGTGTGCCGTTCATCTTTGGTTTTGAGTGGTGCTCTGACGACGTGTTGAGGCTGGATGGGCGTTGACTGGTTGTCATGGAAACCACTGATTTGGTCGTAGTATTGGCACCTGTGTCCTTCGCGGCACTGGAGGTAAGAGAAACAAAATTGTTATTGAAAAAATGTGGCAAATTTAGTCTTCCTTCGTTCTTTTTTTTACCAAATCGTCAGTTGAACCTTAATCAGACAGAATACCATTTTAAAATACGCATTATTTTTTGCTTAAGGCCTAATTTTCAGACGTGTTGTCATAATAACAAAACACCGAAAAGGTCTTTTAATAGCCGTAGTGTAAAACCAGATCAATGACCGTAGTGTAAAACCAGATCAATGACCGTAGTGTAAAACCAGATCAATGACCGTGTAAAACCAGATCAATGACCGTAGTGTAAAACCAGATCAATGACCGTAGTGTAAAACCAGATCAATGACCGTAGTGTAAAACCAGAAATTCATCTCAAAATGATGTTAAAATTTTTTTTACCTCCACATTGACTGTTACAATTCCCAACTGTGCTACCCCAATAATAAATAGATCTTGATCAAACTGAAAGATTGATTTCTTCCTCAAAAATTCTTCTTTTTTATTTCTCTTACTTGAGTTTAAATAAAAAAACAAACGCAACAACCAAGTCACCTTTGGTGCGTTCCATCCGCCATCTTGAACTTGTCACCCATCTGACGCTTGGCTTCCGTTTTGGTTTGAGAGTTCCCCGAAGCATTGAGATTGGTCGCCATTGTGCCGCTGCCTACGGGCCGGAAGGCCCCGGCCACGTGACTATCCGTGCTGGCATTGGAGGAATTGCTGCTTGGCTTGCGTGGCTTCCTCTCCCCGTTGGGTATTCTTCGCTTCTCTCCCTTGCGGGTCTGCGGAGACACAAAGAGCATTGTTACAGTCTTACACAATAGAGGACCGCAGGCCACCCAGCGGAGGACCGATGGCTACCAAACTAAAGACCGCTGGCTACCACACTAAAGACCGATGGCTACCAAACTAAAGACCGCTGGCTACCACACTAAAGACCGATGGCTACCAAACTAAAGACCGATGGCTACCAAACTAAAGACCGATGGCTACCAAACTAATGACCGCTGGCTACCAAACTAATGACCGCTAACGATGACGAACATGCCGTTCAGATTTTAAATGGTCAGAGATGAGCTGAGTCGTTGTGTGTATGTATGTGTGGGTGAGAGGGGTGGGGGAGCGCTGATGTAACTGAAATGTGTTCTCCATCTATATTTGTGACTTAAGTTTCTTTTCATCCAAGGACTGAAGTGGATTGTACTGTCCAGGGCAAGGAGTGGCATTGACCCCAAGCCAAGGGGTTGACTTGCCCCCAGGCAGGGGTTATCGCGGTTCGGGCACTTTCAAACTGCCAATATTTAAATTCTTCAGAATTGTCTTAAGAGTACTTGGGGCCCAGGGTAGCGATTTGGGGGGGGGGGGGGCTGTTTATTTCAGAATCCACGGATTTGAAAAGCTCAACTCATTACAATTTGGCAGTGGAATTAAAAGCACTTGTTATTGATGCAGGGCGGGGAAGGGGTGGGGAGTTAAAAGACACAAAGGGGAGGGATGGAGAGAGCGAGATAGAGAGCGGATGAAAGGGAGAGGGGTAAGCGGTCGATGACGAATAAGCCCGGTCTTTGAATCGCTGATGAGGGCTACGCATGCGCATCGATCAGGGTATATTCCGGGAGACCGGAAGTTACAATGCTTGCGAGGCTGTCCCGAGAGGGCGTCGGGATGCAACGAGGGCAGAAAATAAAGTCAACTTTAGAGTGAGTAGAGGGGAGGAATGAAATAAAGTTAACTTTAGCATGAGTAGAAGGGAGGTATGAAATAAAGTTAACTTTAGCTTGAGTAGAAGGGAGGTATGAAATAAATTTAATATTAGCGTAAGAAAAGGGAGGAATGAAATATATAGTGTGTTTTTTTTTCGATTATATGAAAAGGGCATAAAAATTTTGAGGGTGCAGTTACTTGTGTGAAGAAAGTTGTAAAGTAGATGAATTTTAAGACGATTGAAATGATGTATTCCAACAGTCTTTGTTAGACTGCAGACGCCAAACCACAAGAGCCGAATCAATAGCAAGACTAATAATGAAGGGGGGATGTGTACAAATTCCAACACGCCATTTGTACTAAAGTCAACACGACACATGTACTATTGTCAACACGAAACGTGTACTAATGTCAACACGATACGTGTACTAATGTCAACACGACACGTGTACTAATGTCAACACGACACATGTACTAATGTCAACACGACACATGTACTATTATCAACACGACACGTGTACTATTGTCAACACGACACATGTGCTATTGTCAACACGACACATGTACTAATGTCAACACGACACATGTACTATTATCAACGCGACACATGTACTATTGTCAACACGACACGTGTACTATTGTCAACACGACACGTGTACTATTGTCAACACGACACGTGTACTATTGTCAACACGACACGTGTACTAATGTCAACACGACACGTGTACTATTGTATCGATACTAATGTATCGTGTTTTAAATCTGTGAAATTTTCAGTGACTGCTGCGCATTCAGACGGAGGGGTGGGGATGGCGTATGATGGAGCGGGAAAAGGGCGTCAAATTGTATAACGCATAGCAGATCCGGGCCCTTGCTCATACAGTATCAAACGTACAATGTCCGGGTGCTGTTATACACGCTGGCAAATATGTAAAATGTCTGGGCGCTGGAATACACACACCAGCCAACATATAAAATGTCCGGGCGCTGTAATACACGCTGGCAAACATGTGACATGTCCGGGCGCTGTAATACACACCAGCCAACACATAAAATGCCCGGGCGCTGTAATACACGCTGGCAAACATGTGAAATGTCCGGGCGCTGTAATACACACAACAGCCAACACATAAAATGCCCGGGCGCTGTAATACACGCTGGCAAACATGTGAAATGTCCGGGTGCTGTAACGTGATCACCGGCCATAAATAAATAACGAAAGCGGATATGAAAATGGAAGATTTGAAAAGGCGTCCACGGCGAGGGACATTTGCCTCATAAAATATTGAAGTCGCACGAATGCACAGCCCCACACATCATTCCCCAAGTCCCCCCATAAACCTTCGGCTTGGCTGTGTCAGGCGCGAGCAGTGCATCTCAAGCATTTTTACCTCTCGTCCTTCCCTCGCTATTTGCGGATATTTTAAAATAAAACAAAAACTCGTGAACTGAGGTCTCGGCTGAAAACCGACAATGGATTTTCTCTCACTGACCAGAAACGATTTTATGACATATGCAAATCAAAGTTAATGGAATGTCCGCGTACAGCTGAGTCAAAACAGCCGGATATTTTTTTAACCGGGTGGTTAATACATTTCATTGTTAATAAATATTTATTTGGATTATTTCTTTCTCAAGCCTATTGTTAACGTAATTAATTTACGGACTCAATAAAAATTTCTCCAGAGTACAGAAATTAAATATACGGATATCTATTTCGAGAATAAAGATTTTTAATTTTCTTTTAATACAAAGTTCAAATAATATAGTTTTATTTGATGATTATTTTTTTAAAAATAAATTAGGACGTATTATAAAAGAAAGCCCATGATGCTGTTAAAGAAAACCTGTAAGACTATAGGAGAAAGACCATTTACAATTTACATGTAACCGAAATTCCACTGATTTCATGTTAATTTGTAGTTTACATAGGATTACAAATTAATCCACCGGAAAGATTTGGCGAGTGATGCCCCCATAGCCGCCTTGTCAGCCGAGTTTAATCCAGGCGCCATAGACGAGACAACACCGAGGGCCACATTTTAAAAAACTGGTTTTGAAAAATTTGGAAGGTTTCCTTACATTTGAAGTTTGGAGGTTTCTGCGAGCCGCTCAAGACATGGGCGTTCCAAACGTCTGCAAAACTAGTTAAATTGTGGGGGAGGGCAAGGGAGGCACCGACACCCGACACCTCACGGGTGACGGCTCTTGTCATTTTCACGTTTCGTTGGAGTTCTTCGCCCCTTTTCCCCCCTCTCCACAACCTCCGGGGGTGTTGGTTACCATGCCAGATGTGAGCTGCGGTCTTCACGAGTGCTCACTGCGGTGTGCTGGCCGCCTGGTACATGGGAACGTTTTCTTATCCTTTCCGAGAGGAGGGCAAGTGCGGTAAATATGGGGTGGAGAAACGAGTGATAGGATCGGCTTCACGTTGACGTCATAACCTCACGAGCGCATTTTTAGTGCTTCTATCTTATATTCCAGGGGTACACAAGGTCTCGGTATTTGCGACCCATGAGTGAGTCTTGTAATGCAGACAGCAAATGAGTTATAAACTTCACAATTTCATCAGCCATCTGCAATGATGTCTTCCGTTATGAGGATATCATTGAACATTTATAACAGCGCCCAATCAGACATGCGTGCCGTGGTTGTTCTTCCCTTTTTACATGCAATTGTGTAGATAACATACAACTTCCCTCCATCAATAAGAACATAATAATATAATTGAATAATTGTAATTTCATTGCAAACTAAAATCAAGACAACTCCAATTAGAGTATTTAGAGGGGAATTCTTTATATAAAGTCACAAGTCTTTAAATATAAAAACGCCATACTGTTTTTCTGTCCCTGTCCGTATTATCCAACATTAGAATGTCCCTGTCCCCTGATATTTTATTAAAATGTCCCGGTCCCCCACGATCAGTATTAGAATTTCCCATCAAAGCGTTCTGCTTGAGTCCCTTCAATGGTAAGCTATGGGGGATTTCTCCATTCTATCCCACCACACATCAGAGAGAACACACGCACACCCACACGGACCGACACACGCACACCCACACGGACCGACACACGCACACCCACACGGGCTGGCATTTCCAACCCCCCAGTGGAGTCAAGCCAAACAGGTTCGGTAATCCGACTCAATCTGCCGGCGAGCAGGGCTGCCGCTGCCGACCGACTTTACAACGTGGCGGGTGGGAGGGGCGGCGGTGAGGTGGTAATTTACCAAACAGCCGTCGCGACATCTCCGGTCTCCCGTGTCCTCCGGAAACTTCCGGGGCTCAGTAGGAGTCGTTTGATGGATTTTTCGCCCTCGGCACGTCCCGAGAATCGCCATTTTCGTTTCCCCACGAGCAAGACTGAAAGGTCTACACGATTTTCCGTTCCACAGTTGATTGGAGTACGCCCCCGCCCCTTCAATGAAAAAAGAAGAGAAAAAACACACACGCCCAAACCACTGATTGGAACCCTTCCCCACACGGTGACATACACACTGTTCTGTGGCAAAGGGTCTTTTGTCCTTTCTCAGAAAGGAAAAGCAGACCTCATGACGTCATGTTACTATTTTAAGACAAGGTTTCGGTAAAATAACGTTTAAAGCATAAAAATAGAGAATTTAAAACACGCTTGCTAATTATAAATTACACCTAAGTTGTAAACAAGATATTTGTCTTCGTCAATTTGACGACGGGAAAGTTTTATAGTTTTATATTATAGCTTCTTAATGAAATAACCCAGCTGAATACCCGGATACACCTATTAATAGACTTCTGCCATGAAATGACAACGCCAAGAGAGAACAAACAAAACGTGCCAACTGTCAAGAGATTGGTGTGAGGTCTTACTCCGGTTTCGCACTAACATTTCCAACATTCAGTAACCCTTTAATCAACTTGATGAATCCAAGCTCCTAAGTCAACGAGGGACTCGACTGTTCCAATTGCCAATAGGAATACAAACATGCAGACAGGAACGCCGGGGACGCTCTGTTTCAGTGGACAGGCCCACAACAGTTTGTTGGATACAAACTCATAGGACAATGACGTCATAAGTGTTTGTTGTATCCAAACAGGTATGACAGTGACGTCCTCGCGCGTTTGTTGGATACAACGTATCTTAATCCGTTGGCCTGGGCGGAGAAAGGAAACTTTACGCATGACGTCATAAATTTTCCAACTTTTTTTTTTCCCCGGTCCAAAATGAAACCTCCGCCCTTGCACGGCTGCAGTTTATGGCAGTGCTGCGGTTAATGTCTCGCGTGACATAAGCTTGGGGATATAAACAACGACGCCATGGTGGAGGGCCAAAACAGACGGTGTGGCGGAGGGGTGGTAGTGGGGGCGGAGGGGTGGTAGTGGGGGCGGAAGGAACGAGGCGGACGGGGGGAGAGGTAGGAAGTGGGATGGGGGTGGCGGAGACGGATCTGGAAGACGGACGGCTCGAAACAAGGGGGAAAAACACTGGGAGACAAAGGGGCTGTACACCCGGGTTCTGTATCGTCTGCATCGTAAAAAACGTGCGTCTTGGTGTAGTGCCCAATAATCTCGGGTTGTCTCTGGATCGGGTGCATCCTATTACGAGAGTTTACGAGAGTCAGAGCGAGACTCTCACTAAGATACAACTTACAGCCTTAAGAATATTGTTTCACAGCGGTCAAGGCTTATCTACGTGAGGTCTTTTTTTTTTTCTTACGGGTGTCTCTGCACTGACGCGAACAGATTTCGTGTGTTCCGGTGGAGTCCGATAGTTGAATACATGTTAATGGTCAGAAACAAGTTTACACCATGTGTGATCGTGACAGACAGTGAGTCAGAACATAACCGGGCCAGCCAACAACAGCACTTGACTCCGAGCCAGCCAACAACAGCACTTGGCTCCGAGTCAGCCAACAACAGCACTTGGCTCCGAGCCAGCCAACAACAGCACTTGGCTCCGAGTCAGCCAACAACAGCATTGACTCCCACGGTGATGTGACAGATCGATCCAGGTTTAATTCTGGACTTACGCTTCGGAGTGGAGAACGGATTAATTTTTTTTTAAAAAAATATTATTATTTAAAAAAGATGTCGCCATATGCCAGGGAGATCACCGGGGAATGACGACCTCGGTTACAAACGGTGGTGCAGTAATTAATTCCCACTTGCCGCCGGGTATGCACCAGAGCCAGACTCGCGAACTCAGATTGGGGCCAATGATGTAACGAGGCCGTACCGAGGGATAGAACACATGCAGTGGACCCCGAGGGCAACCAGTATAGAGATACGTCTGTTATGGGCCAATGAGATACGAGACGAGCAGTGAGAGTGAACTTCGGAGGTGCAGGGGTTACGGACGTCCAGAGGCGATGTCATGGAAGGGGTGGTGGAAGCCGGAAGTATGAATTAAATTGTTCCAGGCATACTTTGAAGTTGTTTATCAATGGATTTTAACGACGGCAGAGGTGCTGTAGTATCTCACTGTTTGATGGCAACTTCTGCTGTGCTATAGAAGCCTGCTTTGGCGTTATCAAATTAATTTACGCCTCTGGTGTAAACTGGGTGGTAACTAGATATAGAATAGACACTATCAAGCAGTTTTGGTTCTACTGATTAAGTAGAGTTGCTGTGTTCTTTTAAGAGTATACCAACTTTTATACGCATCATGTATATTCTCTGTGAAATTAAAAATTATTAAAACCCCAAAATGAATGTAAATATTCACAAAAATTGAAACAATATTTATTTTAAATAAACATTTCTTTTAAAGGAAACAACTTACAACCATAAATCCTACTCCCCTTCAATAAGCATTCTTCTAAATTTCGTGACTCTCGTTTTGGCCCTCGCGCCCTCCTCGATGGTTAAACACCCCATCGTTAACATCCCCTTACTCGCGTCCTCGCCTCGGCTGAACCGCACGGCGATGTTAAGCCCAATAACAACACAAGGCCTCACCACCTTCCTTGGTGGTCCCTTGAATCCGGGAACATAAGAATCCTTGCTGATGGGACGGCACACTGCGAGCGGTCGTTTGAAGTAGTTACATAGACCAGAGATTGGCCGAGGGTTTAGAAGAGGGGAAAAAAAGTTTGTTGTTGGAGGCGTACGGTGACGGCGCTGGTCTGCCCGGTGGTTGTCATACACTGGATGAACCGGCGGGTGGTGGCGGAGTGACAAGTGCTGTGGGTGGGTGGGGTGTGTGGTGGGGGGGCAGGTACCGACTGAGCTGTGTCATCAACAAGTCCTGCATACAATTTGAACACTTTGCGAGGGCGGGTATCATTCAGTAGACGTCGTGTATAATCTTACCTACATAGGGGATCGTTAGTGGGGGTTGGGAGGGGGGTACCAACCCCGGGGTGTGATCGACATTCGTCACAAATCGATAAATGATAGAAGTCTACACTTTTATTGGAGCCTAGAAATTTTGGAGCCAGGTTAGGTTGTATAATCTCTCAATCTATCAGGGTATAAAGTTATTTAGTTCAAGTGGGGGTACATTTCTAGTGGGGTATGGAGTCACAGTCAGGTATAAAGATACAGTGGGGTATGACGTCAGTCAGGTATAAAGATACAGTGGGGTATGACGTCACAGTCAGGTATAGAGATACAGTGGGGGTATGACGTCACAGTCAGGTATAGAGATACAGTGGGGTATGACGTCAAAATAAGGTAAACAGAAACAGTGGGGTATGAAGTTATAGTGTGGTGTAAAATTCCAGTGGCGTATAAAATCCCAGCGGCGCACGGAGTAACTATGGCGATTGAAGTTACAGTGAAGTTCAAGTTTTACAAGTTTTTTTCTGTTTTTTTTCTTCTATTGAATTGCTAACTCCATTTTCTTACCTACTTTACAGGTAAATCCCGCCAGATGTGGGGACTGTCAGGGTGTGTTCCCATACTGCCCCTCCCCCAGCCCAATCAGTTCTATCTGAGATACCGACACATGCCTGGAAACTCCTCTTCCCCATACCGCGCCCTGCCCTAATCTATGAATTATACGCCCTCGGCTATTGAACCCTCGCCGTGTCCGTGCATACAATACAGCCAGGAATCCCTCCGCGCGCAGACAGTCAAGGTAAAGGGGGGATTCGTCGTTAGCGGACTGTTTTTTTCTTCTTCTTCTCTTCTTTCTTTCTTATTTCGTCAGCCAAGGGCAGATAAGAAAGCCCGACCTGTATGAAAGAGTGAAAAAAAAATGGATTGCCGGGGGTGTGTGCACGTGGTACGAGTCGGGGCGTCGAGTGGAACAAACAAGCGGTGGAGCTCCCCCAGGTGCTGTTTTAATTGCGTGATCCCCCGCGCTGGGTAAACATCCGTTAGTCCGCTTATCTCCCCCTTGTTATCTGAGAGCGCCGCGGGTAAGGAAGTTGGGAACTAACAACACGGGGCTGGCGGGGAGGGGGGAGGGGGAATAGCAACACGTGCTGGCGGGG
>MUZC01001455.1:189541-207225 GCA_002072015.1 Radix auricularia
TTTTTTTTTCAAATAAATTGTTTATAATCGTATAGAGAATTATTAGTCTGTATTGTATTTCATTAAAATATCATTTCCTTCAAAAAATGAACCTTATAAACCGTAAAATTTCAAATTTTTCTTGGGGGCTCAGTGAGCCCCCAGAATTTTTCGGTCCGTCAAGGGGCGCAGAATTTGTGTCTTGCCCCCGGGCGCACATGACCCTAGCTACGCCACTGATGGACAATATGACTCCACGACTGAAAGAAATGACTGCACGTTGACTGGACGAACGATATGGCTGAATGTCATAGAACGATAGTGAATGCTGTGACTGAGAGAGTTGAATTCCAGAACTTGTACACCTCTCATGTACATATCTAGTGTACGTGGTCCCTGGGGTATATTATATGTATTCAATTACACACTTACCGTAAGTAGCACAGAGGGAGAGAATTGTAAAACTGCTCAATGTTCCACACCCTCCTTCCACTCTCCCCCCGCTCGATCAACTCCACACTCCCCTTGCACACTCCAAGAAGCCACGACACAATAAAAAATGTCATTCATAAATTTTTTAAAAAGAAAAGTTTTAAAGTTCATACATGGACTGATATTCGCAATATGAGTGTTTTCTCTCTTGCCCTTGCATTAGGTGTGTTGAATAAAGCGCATAATATATTATACACATGTTTTTTTTTAAGTTTTAAAAACAATCTTGTGAGTTTGTATGCATTAGTTCAAGTGACTTTTAATCACGGCACATCTAGTGCGTCGCGCGGAACATCTCTTGAATGCCCGCAGCACATCTTGAACGTGAGCGGCACGAAGTCTTGACCTAACCAGCAACCTAGCGTTCCCCACAGCCCTCGTTCTCAGTCTCGGTAGAAGCCTTGCTAAATAGCGCCGAAAAAGATCGCGCCAGCAGGGGCACATAATCTTTTAATCGAAATCGTCACCTCGGCGTCGCCCGGTGCCATGCCGTTACTTCCCCTGCCTCCCCCCACCCCTCCTCAGCGAAGAATACGAGCAGCCTCCGGGCATTCCACTTTCTTATTCCTCCAGTTCACACCGATGCCCGCTGCGGTCCCCGGACTGGAAGAGTATTTCAACCCTCGCTAGCAAAGGGATCAGAAAGAGAAGAACGGGATCGATAACACGGTTCTAACCGTTTCCCTTCCCATCCGGGGACATTGATCTCGCTTAGAAATTCCATCTTCCCATCGTTCAAATGGATTTCTTTTCTTTTTTTAAGGGGAGGGGGCTATCAGGGGTATGGGCTTACTTTCTTTCCATCTTCACTCCTCTATTTTTGTCTTCCTTTTTCCTACGCGCATTAAAAGAATGTACGTCTCTCCCTTTACTCGGTAGTAATTTCCCTTACAGCCCCCCCTTCCCCCACCTCTATCTCGTCTAGGTTCCAAATACCGCTGCTAGTCCCCACGGACAGTTTGAGCGCCAGTGCTCTACCGTTACCCCCTGAAGTCGGCGCCGGCTGGCTCGCCAAAATTCTATCTGCATTCTGGGTTATTCTTCCTTGGCCGTGTTTTGCCAGTTCAGTCACGTCCCGTGTTGGCGCGGCGTCTTGAATCCCACCGCCAGCTCGGAGCACCTTTAAGTCCCAGCTGGCAAAGCTTACGCGGCGACTAGCAAGTACTTCATCCGGTAACTGGGAGCGTTCCTTCTCTCTCTCTCTTCTTTTCTGCCGTTTTTTTCTCTTCTTTTCGTCTTTCAATTCTTCCTATTTTTTCTGGTGGTTTCGCTGCCAGGTTCCCTGTGAGAATCCGCTGCGATTCGGAAATACCTGGTCTACCTGCCCGCAGTAGTTACCACAGTCAGACGGGCCCCCTTGATAGGGCAAAGTAAAAGTAGGCCACCAGCGTATGGATTGAGAGTGGTCTACTGTAACGAAAGTGGCCCTGGGCAACCAAAGGAAAGAGTTTACACGGAATAGATGTGAAACTACAAGGAAAGATCCAAACTGAGAAATCTTTTTTTTTTCAAATGCAAAGTCAACGCACGAGAAGTGCACGAGGGCTAATAAGGTAATCGCGACAACAGATCCAGCTATAAATGTACATGGCTCACACGGCCGGTCACGCAATGAATGACGCAACGACGGTATTCCTGCCGGACTAAGAGGACAGACACCTTTCCCTCCAATCAGAGTGGAAGCAAACGACAATACCAGACGCCAACACACAACTTAACATCGTGGGCGGTTGGGGTGGGGGGCTGAGAGAGAAGCGACACAGTGCAGCGCGAGGGGGCAAGCCGCGATAGACTTATCGCAAAAAAAGATCGCAAGAAGTCTGCCGGTGGAATACGCCCTTTTTTCCCCCTTTACTGTTTTTCCCCCTTCCTTTTATTATTCCCCCTCACGGTCTGACTAACTGCTCGGCTCTAGCGCCTTGGCTTCCCGTCTGACTTTACACTACGAACAGCTTCACGGGCCTGAGGCTGACGTCACGAATGCTCTGCTTCGTTCACCCCAATGAGAAACAGCTGGCTACCTTTTTTAATATCACACGCTGAAGCCCCCCTCCCCCCCCCCCACACACACGCTATTTCTCTCTCTCCGCCCCACACCCTCGTCGCTATGCGCATAAATAATAGGCTCGCGGACCGTAGCCCGAGGGTCGATTGTTTCATTATCGATCTCTTCACTTTGAAAATCGATCGTCCTTTTTTCCCTCCACGTCCCCAACTACTTTAAAAAAAGGAAAGAAAAAAAAAGTAAAAAACCCAAGAGCAGATGAGACTTTGTCTATGGTCACTGGTTGCAACGAAAACACGATTCGATGGTGTCAGGGGACAGCGCTCCTGGCTATTGGGCCAGCCCACCAAAGGTTTTATTCTCCAGGTTTATTTTTTAATGTAAGTGCACTGTACACGAAGAGTTGTCAAACAGAGCCCTCGACGCGCTGTCGACCCTGGTGGCTATGTGGGAGAGCTTTTAAAAACTGCGGCACTCATGAAGTCTTAGAGAACTTAATGTGAATCGCTTGGGAGATTTTCTTGAAATTTAAATCTAGTGAACTTTATGTTATAGTATATATAGGACATACACATATATAACAGTATAACTTACAGATAAAATGTGTTGATACCAAAAGTAATTTCTTTTTTTAAAATGTGTATGTCCAAGTCATCTCCGAAGGAGTATATCGGCTTTTTATATCCCCTTCCCGTGTTCCTATCGAGCTGAAATTTTAAATATAGACTTCTGTCACCTAACAATGGATTGCTTTAAAATTTCAAATTGATGGAATGTATCGTAATTAAATTAATGAACTTTTAGTTTATCTCTATGTAGCACTTGTAGCTGTCTGCTATTAGTCTATAGTTGACCTCCACAGGTCAATGGAATTTCACTCCAGCCCTCAAAGTCACAAGGGTCTGTCGCTCGGAGCGGATTATATTGAACATAATCAATACTTTTAGTTATGTCTCGTATATAAGGGATTTATAGTCCAAAACTTTATTTTTACGGGTTGTTTAATTACGTGGTTAAATGTAAGTATATCTTGCAGCTTTATCACTCACAGTTGTTGTTTCTTAAGCCATACATTTTGTAAAGCTCTATAGTTTTAAAAAGGTATAAAATGTTTTGAAAAATTTCTTTAGCAATCTCTATTTATAATAAATTAATATTTATATTTTAACCTGCATTTTTATATTGGAACTATTTTTCCGCCACTCGGAGGTGGATAATTTGGATTTTACTAATGAAGACATCCACAACCCGCCCGACCCAGCCCCCCCTCCCCCAGTCCACGTTTCATTTTTTGTCCTTGTGAACGGAGCAGACGCGAGACTGAGGAGACGGTGAATTAATGAGGGCGAAATGGTCTTGTAGGCAGTCTCGCCTCCGCCTCGCTGTGGTTAGCATCATCAAAGACTCGGCAATTATTCTGATTACAGGCCTCCAGGATGCAAGTGTGCGCGGAGAGGGGAGCGGGGGGGGGGTTGTTCCATTTTGTGCCGTCTTCTCCCGTGAGCGGGGCGTCCTTTCACGTCTACGACTGGANGGAATCCATGTTCTTCCGTCTTCTCCCGTGAGCGTTCGTCCATTATGGCTACGGCTTGAGGATGGGTGGGGTGTCCCGTTTGAGGCCCACTTTTCAGATGAGTCGGGCGCGCCAATATGAGTCGAAATCTCTCACGAGAGGGGCGCCCGTTTTGTGCGTATATGTCAAACGAGCGGGGCGTTCAGTGTGAATAATTGGGCGTTCCAGGCGGAGTGATATCCAGGCCATCACGAGTTGCCATGGAGAACTCGCTACGGCTCGGTGCGAGTCGGCCGTAATTACGGCAAACACAGAGAAGGGTGGGGGTGGTTGGGGCTCAAACGAACCCGGGGTGAATTACGAGCTGGCGAGACTCGAGGGCATTTCGTTTCCGAGAGCGAAGGCGGATTCTTTGAAGGGAAACGGGTCGAATTTCGGAACGTCTTTCTGTCTGTCCGTCTTTCCAGGAGCATTCTTTCATACTTTCGTTCTCTCCATAGTCCATACCCTGTGTCTCTTTCAATTTATTCCAACCCACCCCATCCCGTCACTCTCAGGTTTGAGTGTTTCACCAAGACGACTCTCGGAAAAATTCTTATTATGACATGACCCATATGCTTACACGCAACCCAGAGCCTACAAAACCCAGAACCTACACAAAACCCTTGTCTACACATCCCCCAGTGCAACACACGCAAAAAAACCTGATGAAAATAAGGCTGGGTGGTAAGGGTGAGGAGGGGTGAGCCAGGTTCAAATGACATGCCAGGATGATACACAATCCTTTCCTACTGCCATTCACAACATTAAAAACCTAGGTCTGGCGGAGGAAGGCGATTTCCCGCCAATAACACGTTCCGACGTCTGCGTGAGTCTAATTAGCACAATTACCGTGTGTGTGTGTGGGGGGGGGGGAAACACGTCTTGCCTCCGCTACGTCAGCTATCTGGAGGAGTTACAGTCGCCCCATCAACACTCTCTATTCCACAAGGCTCGTCCGCCAAACTCATATCCCAAAGACTCGTGGATACGACGCTTCGAATTCAAAGTCACTGGCGCAGCACGCAAGACTCGGGCGGGGGGGGGGGAGAGAGAAGGGTTGCTTCGGGTGCCGCCCCTCCCAAAACAACTCAACTTCACAAACCTCGAAATGGCATCACCATCCCTCCCCGACCCCACGCCTCTGACGCACTCACGAAATTCACGTTCCGCCCCTGGTGGGGGTTCAGCTCACAAACCCCCTTCGACTTCCTGTCGATCCGAGCCGCTATTTTTCCCTGGGCCATGACAAGGGGCCGAGATGAAGAGAAGCCCTGTCTCACACGTGCGCCTTTCACCATACAGATATCGAGCGGACGTCGGTCGATAGACACATGCCGTTCCGGGGGAAAGAAAATGAAGCCGTCGGCGAGATAACAGCCTTCCGAAGCATCTAGTCACGCCAGCATTAAAGTTTTAAAGCCCTCGAAATGTGTCCGAAAGCGGCCACCCGGCCCGGCAGACGTAAGCCAGTGACCGGCGTGCGTGACTTGGCATCAGTGCCGGGGCTCTAGGACTCTCCAAGCGTGAACGGGGTTTCCTATCCACCCCCATCACGCCATTGTTGTCCTAAGGGCAACTTCTTCTTTTTTTTTTTCTTTCCTTTACTTTTTTTTCGTCAGCGTGGCTGCTTATTTTCTTTGCCAATCTCCTTTTCTTCCTTTCGCTCCTTAGTCCCTTTTTTTTAAAAAAAAACCTCGTCTCTCGCTAAAGACGCGCCAGGAAAGGCGAGTACTGAAAATAACCCAGGAACAAACGAGGGCAGAACGTACAGAGTTGAGAAGAAATGGCACCAACTAAAAATGGTTATGTCTAGGGCGAGAATAGATATAACAACAATACGGGAATAGAAACAGGCAATGGATAAGCGTATGACGCAATAATTTTCTGTATATAAGGTGCGTCTGTAACATAAGATATGCTAAGAACAATTTTCGATCCCAGCAGTCAGGTCAAAACACTTTTTAAGTTGCAACGCAAAACAGACACCATGTTTTCGTGAATACATTAACACCACATTACACAGCCCGCCTCAACGTTTCATACAAACGATAAGGACACGCCTCAATTTTCTTTTAGCGAATTTATTTTTTAAGTTCCATTAGTGGGGGTTTTTTCCCCCTTGGATGCCATCAATCTATCACTACGCCACTGGCACTCCCCACGGTGCACACCTATGATGAGGTGCAGCAAGTTCCCCCCGCACGAGGTGATGGCACGTTTTGTCCGAGAATTCAAAGTTAAACATTGTTAATTTCAATTTCCATATTTTCGCACCGTGCTGCGCCGAGACGGGCCCCGTGCTATCCAGTTCATTTCAATTTCTGTCTGGCTGGCTGTGCGCAGAAATAAGGGTGTGGGGGGGAGGTGAGTGAAAGAGTGGGGGGGAGGAGGGGGACGTCAGGTTTATCGTCGAGTGGCAAGTGGCAATCTGATCACGAGAAGGACCACCAGGAACCAGTGACACGCAGAAGGCAGAGGTGTATACTAGTGGTACTTGATTTTGGTGAGCTCATTGACGTATACGAGTCGTGGGCAGTTAGATTTTGTGGCTTTAAGTTTACATCGATTTGTATACCGACCTGCATGTCTTTATAATGTTGTGAACGAAGTGTGGTTGGTTGGCTTGGGGGTGGTTGGTTGGCTTGGGGGTGGTTGGTTGGCTTGGGGTGACTGGTTGGCTTGGGGGTGACTGGTTGGCTTGGGGGTGGTTGCTTGGCTTGGGGTGACTGGTCTTATACAGAGTTATAGGCATGACTATTCTAGTTATGTTAGTCATTGTACGACAACGTGGTAGTTGATAGTACGACAACGTGGTAGTTGATGGTACGACAGCGTGGTAGTTGATGGTACGACAGCGTGGTAGTGATGGCAGGTCCTGCTAATAGACGCTGGCGATGAATAATGGATACGTCCAATATGATAATGATAGTATTATACAAAACAAGCATGAGCAGAGGCGTCACTAGGGTTGGTGTCACCCGGGGCGGCCCGCCCCCACCGCACCTCCTAGCGACGCCACTGAGCATGAGTGCTAACCAAACGTTTGAACAAATGACTATCACATAATAAAGATGAGCCGCATAGAAATTGATTCCTTTTGTTTCTTTTTTAAATATATATTTATTTTAAATATAAAACTCATTGAGTCCATATATTCGAGACCATTGTTATTGGGCTCCTAATTGCCTGTCAATTCCACATCACACAAACACACACCAGGCATCACAAACACGCATACATCACCCCCCCCCCAAACCCCCGCACCCTCCAATACGTCTTGTCGAACGGATGTTTTCAACTCTCCGAGCATATGACTTTAGAGAAAACATTGCTACGCTACACACATTAACTACACACCCCTAGTATTATTACCACACCATCCAGTAATATCGAGTACTACACACGCCACCAATTAGTAAACAGTACTACCCATACCGACCAGTACTGTTTACCACTACACACCTAGACCTAACAGTATTAAAAGTACTACCCATGCCATACCGTCGCTTCCTTTTAACACTACACACCTAGCACTAACAGTAACAGTATTAAAAGTACTACCCATACCGTCGCTTCTATTTAACACTACATACCTAGCCCTAGCAGTATTAAAAGTACTACCCATACCGACCAGTACTATTTAGTACTACACACACAGAGAACAGACGTTTAATGGCTGTGCTGGCGCGTTAGCTTATGTCATTATATGCCCAAAAATCTGACACGCCATAAAAAAGACATAAAATGAGTGTGGCGGGGGAAGGGTGGTTATAATGATAAAAGTAAAAAAAAATGGACCGCTCTCATCTCGCGAGATTTTCTAATCACGACCAGAGGAGTTGACGCCCAGGCTTTGATCACGCCAACCAACGGGCACACGCACTGCATACCGCCCACAGGCCAGACCAGTGGTTCTCATCTTGCGCCTACCACATAGGTTCTCAAACTTTGTTGACCTGGGGAAAACTAACGGATTTATGTGGGAACATGAATAAAAAACTAGAAGCGTAATAAAAGTTTTTTTTAAACAACAACAACAAAAAAAGCATCTCAGGCATACATGAGATGCCTCGCTTATATCGGGACTGGAAAGAACGAGGGTGAATCGAGGGCGGATAAACCACAGATTACGACCCGAACACATTGACGTTGTTACCCACGAGACAGGCGTGTTGGGCTATCAAAAAGTCGAAGGCTGTATCGCCTGTGGCGAAGCACGGAGCAATGGTGGTGACGACACGGGCGTTGGCCCGGTGCTCCGTGGAAATTATTCGTCTGCATTGATTTAACAGCTTCAGTCAACGTTGTGACCAAGGGCAGCTAACACCATTGATCATTAAACACGTACATCAGGACGAATAACACACCATTAATTTGAACAAACACACCATTAAACACGTACATCAGGACATCAAAAACACCATTAAATACGTAAATCAGGACGAATAACACACCATTGATTTGAACAAACACACCATTAAACACGTACATCAGGATGAATAAAACACCATTGATTTGAACAAACACACCAGAACGTTAAATACATACACCAGGACATCAAACACACCATTAAACACATACATCAGGTCATTAAACACAAACACCAGGACATCAAACACACCATTAAACACATACACCAGGACGAATAACACACCGGACGAATAACAACGTTTAACACATACATGCCCCTTACGAAATTTAGGAAATAACAATAATGTTACCGTAGCCGGAGTATCTAGGGATCTGGATGCCAACTGTAACTATAGCAATCCCTGTGACGACTTTCTCACTGTCATAGACGTGTCACTAAATAAAATCATAGTGACGGTCATTCCATTTTTAGCACAATCCTGCCAATACTCTGGTCACTGGAATGTCTTCAGTAGTACATGTGACCAGAAGCGTCATTTGGGGTGGGAGAGGGGGGTGCGGTCGAACGCACCAGGTGACACCAAAATGTAAAAACTCTGTATGGTCTATGGAGTAGTTGTGAGGTGGGGGCGGTGACACCCATCCCAGTGACGCCCCTGCATGTGACACTATCGTGCTAGAATTTGCCTTGAGATGTATGTTCAACTCATGGTTGTCAACCACTGACCGAGCAGAATATATAGCACCCCGCCTGCCCCAGCCCTCGCCCCGAGACGTTCCACTCGCCTGGGGACTACGACTACGAGCTCCATCCAGTTTCGTTCAGTTGCGAGCCTTCGCGAGGCCGTGTTTTTATTTTGTCGAATGATCACCACCGTTCCCCCCAAATGGTGGCCGTATCTAGCGGTAAAAGCCCTTTAGAGATAAAGCAGACAGGAGACCCCCCTCCCCTCCCCGACCCAGCTCTAACACGGGGATCGGCAAGAATATGGGGTGACAAAATAAAAGGATTAAGTCACGATTGTAGGACCACGACAGGGGGCCAAGATACGACCACGACAGGGGGGGTAAGATACGACCAAGGCGATTATCTCGAGTGCAGGGAACGACTTCTGCAAATAGATTCCCTCCCCTGGAAAAGCCCTCGCTGTAAAGGCGAAAATAAGTCTTTAAAAACTATTCTCTCAAGTCTTTGTATTGTTATGTAGGGTATGCAGTATATTATATAGAGGTGCAAAGTGAAGAATATCTAGCTAGAGGTATAGTACTATTTAGTAAGACAGATATTGTGTTATAAAATACCAAAACTAACAGTGGTCTCTGACCGGTCCACTACGTCACGTCACCTGTCTTAACAGCATAAATGTTACTTACGCCCAATTAAGTTGAAAAGTTAAAACATTCGACTGGTGCTAGTTCACACATGACCATAGGGTCACAGCCCCCCCCCCCAAAAAAAAACATATTGATTCAAAAGACAACCCCATAATGATAATGCTTTTCACAGTATATGTTTTTTTACAACACCGTTTAACAGCTACATATTACCCTATATGATATTCCTGAGTATGTGAAAGAAATAGAAAATGGTATAGTTCAAATACACATGTATGTGTGAAGTCTGTACTAAGATCGTAGTCATTACAATGATTGTGATTAATCCTAATGATTGTGATCAAACCCAATGATTGTGATCAAACCCAATGATTGTGATCAATCCTATTGATCAATACTAATGATTGCGATCCACGTAAAGACGCATTACGTCAGATCCGATGAACGTGATTATTGATATTTGCCTCGTCCACTCCGAGCGCCCCGGCCAGTGCTCTGATGGCATGCACGCCAAATCCATAATCTAGGAACAATGGCCACTTGGGTAGCACGCGGTACGTTCAGCCCAAACTCCCTCGGTCGGACTCACCCCTCTCCCCCGGGTGTGCTTATAGCAAACCTCAAGTAGGCTCTCGTTCGGCGCTCGAGTACCCCGCCGCATCCCATCGAGTAGCGTTGGGACGCTCCGATACCCGGCAGCCCGCCGATAACAGACCGCGGGTGGCGGGCCGTGACACGAGCGCTGAACGAGGGCTGTCTCGAGTGGCGGCCAAGGTTCGATAGAGGGGTTTAGAGTCCGGCGTATCGGGTGAAAGGTTGGTCTGTTACTGCGGTATGGGGGTGTTTGTCAGTCCGTGGCCGTGCGGGTACACACACACACGATCACACACACAAAGCGCTGTTGTTGCCAGGCCCAAATTAAAAAAAAAAATTATATAGTGGGTGGGTGGGCACGAGTTATTATGGGGCTCCAGACGTACCAATTTTGTTATTTCCACCCATCATTCAACTCATTTTCGGCTGGAACTAATGTTACATATCGGACGTGGTATTCGGTAGATTCCATATATGACGTGTGTTTTAAGTTTAAAAGATGACATGACATAAAAGCCTAACGTCCACCATAAGATGACATTAGTGATATAGCACTGATGTCAAATATAGCCCGAGTGCGTGCGTGCAAGATGTCACCTATTTACTTCATTCAATACGATGAATAAAACTCTTATGGAGTGAATAAATATACTGGTCCTGGTATCACAGACACAGACCTACTGACTTCTATCATAGACACAGACCTACTGACTGCTAACACAGCCCTACTGACTGCTATCATAGACACAGACCTACTGACTGCTATCACAGCTCTACTGACTGCTATCACAGACCTACTGACTGCTATCATAGACACAGACCTACTGACTGCTATCATAGACACAGCCCTACTGACTGCTATCACAGCTCTACTGACTGCTATCACAGCTCTACTGACTGCTATCACAGCTCTACTGACTGCTATCACAGACACAGACCTACTGACTGCTATCATAGACACAGCCCTACTGACTGCTATCATAGACACAGACCATAGGTTGCCCCTTATCTAGTACAAATACATCACAAAGAAAATACCCATTTGAAATTAGTCTTAGTATTGTATTCTTAAAACTGTTAAACGTAACTACAAATAGTTAATTTCATCATTAGATAACGAAGGAAACTAATAAATTGTATGTAAATTTAATTCAACTTAAATGGGCACGAACTTGCAGTTATTAATGAACTGTCGCCAAGATATATCAAGTTGACATACGAGTCGAGGCTCTCGGCGGCGCCTCGAAATGATTGGCGTGAGGCAGACGACGGATATTTAAAGGAATTATGGTCCGGTTATGACGAGTAAGCGGAAGAAACTTGAACCACGTATGGTCGTATGTAAGAGTGTCCAGACATGTTTTAAAGTGGTAACCAAACTCATTGAGAACTATCCTACAGAGTTTAACACATAAAGATATTATACAGATACAGGGTTTGACACAAAATACATTGTATGGCGTTTGGGGGAAAGAAATGAAATGGTGTAATGAAATAGGTAAAAGTTATTTAACAAACTTGAAAATTTACACTTAGAGAATAATATAAAATGCTTTAACTTTAACGATAAATTAAGTTATGCAAGTATTAAATAGTTATATAGAGTAAAGAATGCTGTTTAGAATATACATTATGTATGTAATAGTCCTTGCAGTCTGACATACGTAAACATAACAAACCTTTTTTGTAACAAGGATGTTTAGACCCACAATAAAACCACTCGCCACTGTTGCCATCCGTCTACAATCACACATATATATATAATACAGTGAGTATTAAAGGTCCCTTTCGCCCGGACATAAGACCCCTAATAAAGCTACTCACCAGGGTTGCCCCTTGTCTACAACCGTCACAATCACACATGGTCGGGTGTACGTTAAGGATCCCTTTAGCCAGCAATAGTTTGAGACTCTTTCCGTGGTGACGTATGGACCGCTTCCAATCCTTGGCGGTCTCCCTGCCGGACACAAACTGGAACTCGTTGGGGGTCAGCCACGAGCTCTGGAAGCTGATACACGGACCCTTGCTGCCCTGGCACAGCTTGGACAGGTAGAGGATGGCCTTGTTCTGACCACACTCGACCTCCAGCACCAACTCACCGTCCTTAAACACTGGCTTGACCAGGTCATCGGTCTGCTCAGAGTTGGCGCCCTGACTGCTGCTGGAAGACGAGGATTTAGAACTGTTGGGCTTACAGTTGGCGCCACCAGGGGTGCCGGTGTTGCCGGAAGATTTGCCCCCCGAAGAGGGTGTGTTGTTGAGCGATGTGTTGGGGGCGTGAGCTGGGGTCTTGGCATTGTTTGTTTGAGGACTGCTGAGGTTGATCGGTGTGTTGGAGAGACTCTGCTGCTGCGGGGGCGCCGCCATGGAGAGGTGGCTGGTGATGTTGAGGGCGCTGGTCATCGTCATACTCATGGTGGTGGTCGGCGCGAGGCCGACAGACGTCTGCACGGCGATCGGCGTCACGACGGCAGGGATGATGGTCGGGGTGACCACCGACTGCGTCAACTGACCCTGCTGGTTCATGCTGACCACAGGGATGGCCGGGCAGAGGCCGGACACGGCCGTCACCACAGACACGACCGGGACAGACGACTTGTTGTTGTTGTCGTCGGCGGGGTTGCGGTGTCCGCTGGCGTCGGAGATTGAGAACTGTTGAAACGGAATGAAGGCGTGAGAACCTGGAATGTGTAGGGCGCTGACCGTTGACTGGACCGCGAGGTCAGCACAAGAACCGTCATGTGGTACTGGGGCGCTCATTACTGATGGCTGTCGGCCGCGAGAGATGACTGATGACTTGAAGCTCCCGGTGCTCAACGGAAAGCCGTCGCCTTCATCGTCAACACAAGACCGAACTGGACAGCATCCAAGCGTTTGTCTTGCTGACACTTATGCCCACGTAATATCCATTTGCAGAGTATGTGATCCCAATATATTCAGAACAGATATTTAAAACTTAAAACAACTGAACGTGCACTAAACTCGGTAAAATATCCACACCGACTAAGACTAAGCGAATTGAATAGAGAAAATGTTGCGTTAGTTCCCGAAGAGAGCGGTGGTGTGCGTATGGCTACGAGGTGACGGCGAATTTTAAATCTATTAATAGTCGTGAATCAACTTCACAAATCTACGAGAAGCTAGATTTGAACGTGTGAAATAATCAGAAGTACAACTTAGTAATCCAAACATGTACTGTGTTAAAGTAAGAAAATAATTTCACTAGCGGAGTCTGGCGCACTATTTCCTACGGGCGAACCTCGGCGACTGCTCGGGCAGGTTTCTACCGCCGTAACTGACGAGGCGGTCACGAGAGCGCCGGTGGGAGGTAAGGCGGAAGATTGATTGACAAGGCGGGCGGCCAATGAAAACGGCGGATTCGGTCGTTCCGTCTCGCGCCTTCCCGCCCCCTCCCCCTCCCCACCCGACACTCGGCGACAATCAAAGGCCGATCTGTTCTCCGAAATTCTGTGTAACGCGAGAGGTTGACGGTTAGGGGGGGGGGGATATCGGTCGTCTTGCCTTACCTCGGCGCACCCTCACGTTGGTGGCCCACACAAAGGTCCGACCATGGCCCAACTTCGCTTTCATCAACACACACACACTGTAATAATGACGGCCCTAAAAGATAAAACAAAATAAAAGTTTCCATGCCTAAAGTTAGCGTATTCCCCCCCCCCTCACACTGCCGTGCTCTTCCTAAACCAGACCCGCCCCAAGTAGTAGGATATACATTAAATCCATGTCTTTAGACCTAGACAAGAGAGTAAGTCTTGGTCCCTCTTCTAGCTATACTATACTCGAAAGCGGTAATCCCTTATTTTAGCGCATTTTATATTTCAAGTCATTAAAAAAAATAATTTAAACTTACCTCATTAATTATTATTATGAAATCTATTTTAAAACAGTATTTTTTTGTTGTTGAAATAACAGTACTATTATGTTATACGATGTGTACCAAATAAAACTTGTTTATGTAAATAGCGTCTGGTACTTTTGGCGCCATTGTTTGTTGTTGGAGGTCTGATTTTAAAAACCCTTTTTAAAGTTAAAAACCCCGTTAAACTCAACAAAACACACGAAAACAAATTGTAAAGTAAAGGATGAACTACTTCATTTTTTTATTTCTGAATCAAATGTTTAAACTGATTACAATAAGTTATATCATTTATTTGGTTCTAAAAATTTTAAATGCGCTAAAACAAGGGATTTCCCTCGAAAGCAGCAGCAGTCAGCAGTATAAAAAGTTCACATTTTTATCATTGTACTACCTTGGTGGATTATACTCGGAGGCGTCACTAGGGTTGGTGTCACGCGGGGCGGTAGCTCATGGTGTCACTCCCTCACGACTTACCCCATACTATTCCTCCGAGTCTTCCAATGCAAAATAACGGGTACATATATAATTGTACATTTTGGTTTCACTCCTTGAGATGGTGTCACCCGGGGCGGCCCGCCCGCCCGCACCGCACCGCACCCCTAGTGACGCCCCTGGTTATACTACATAACTTACCTAGCTCTATTAAGCAGCTGTAATATTCTATATTACCTATCTGTACTGTGCTATTCTAAAGTAAATTACTTTCTATATAACATGTCTGTACTATGCTATTCTATATCAAATTACTTTCTATATAACCTAGCTGTACTGTGCTATTCTATATCAAATTGCTTTCTATATAACCTTTCTGTACTGTGCTATTCTATATCAAATTACTTTCTATATAACCTAGCTGTACTGTGCTATTCTATAGTAAATTACTTTCTGTATAACCTAGATGTACTGTGCTATTCAATAGTAAATTACTTTCTATATAACCTAGCTGTACTGTGCTATTCTATATCAAATTACTTTCTATATAACCTAGCTGTACTGTGCTATTCTATATCAAATTACTTTCTATATAACTTATCTGTACTGTGCTATTCTATAGTAAACTACTTTCTATATAACCTAGCTGTACTGTGCTATTCTATATCAAATTGCTTTCTATATAACCTAGCTGTACTGTGCTATTCTATATCAAATTACTTTCTATATAACCTAGCTGTACTGTGCTATTCTATATCAAATTACTTTCTATATAACTTATCTGCACTGTGCTATTCTATATCAAATTACTTTCTATATAACCTAGCTGTACTGTGCTATTCTATATCAAATTACTTTCTATATAACCTAGCTGTACTGTGCTATTCTATATCAAATAACTTTCTATATAACCTAGCTGTACTGTGCTATTCTATATCAAATTACTTGCTATATAACCTAGCTGTACTGTGCTATTCTATATTAAATTACTTTCTATATAACTTATCTGTACTGTGCTATTCTATAGTAAATTACTTTCTATATAACTTATCTGTACTGTGCTATTCTATAGTAAATTACTTTCTATATTACCTAGCTGTACTGTGCTATTCTATAGTAAATTACTTTCTATATTACCTAGCTGTACTACACTAAATTACCTAGCTGTACTGTGCTATTCTATAGTGAATTACTTTCTATATAACCTAGCTGTACTACACAGACCACACTAAATTACCTAGCGGTACTGTTCTGTGTTACTCAACTATTCTACTAACTATAATTTTCCTGCCATGGCTGTAGACTGTAGCCATATCAAACTTCCGAAGGTCGTCAGTTAAAGGACAGGCCGGATACATCGCCGCCTGATTTAACTCGGACATTTAATTCCAACCACTTCTCACATCTCTCTCAAGCCATCTCTTCTATCCCTCTTTGCACCTCTTCTTTCCTCTCTTATTTCACTCCCTCCCTACAACCCTCACCATTACATCCTTCATCTTTAACATCCTTTTTTCTATCCCCTAATCCTCCCACAGCCATCCCCTCCATGCCAACTATCTTTCATGCCCACCCACTTCCATGCCCACCCACTTCCATGCCCACCCACTTCCATGCCCACCCTCTTCCATGCCCACCCACTTCCATGCCCACCCTCTTCCATGCCCACCCTCTTCCATGCCCACCCACTTCCATGCCGACTCCCTTCCATGCCCACCAACTTCCATGCCCACCAACTTCCATGCCGACCAACTTCCGTGCCCACCAACTTCCATGCCGACTCCCTTCCATGCACACCAATTTCCATGCCCACCAATTTCCATGCCCACCAACTTCCATGCCCACCAACTTTCATGCCCACCAACTTCCATGCCCACCAATTTCCATGCCCACCAACTTCCATGCCCACCAACTTCCGTGCCCACCAACTTCCATGCCGACTCCCTTCCATGCCCACCAATTTCCATGCCCACCAACTTCCATGCCCACCAACTTCCATGCCCACCAACTTCCATGCCCACCAACTTCCATGCCCACCATCTTCCAGGCCCACTCCCTTCCATGTCCATCCACTTCCATGCCGACTCCCTTCCATTCCTATTCCCTTCCATGCCCACCAACTTCCATGCCCACCAACCTCCATGCCCACCAACTTCCATGCATGTCCATCCACTTCCATGCCGACTCCCTTCCATTCCTATTCCCTTCCATGCCCACCAACTTCCATGCCCACCAACCACCATGCCCACCAACTCCAATGCATGTCCATCCACTTCCATGCCGACTCCCTTCCATTCCTATTCCCTTCCATGCCCACCAACTTCCATGCCCACCAACTTCCATGCCCACCCACTTCTATGCCCAGTCCCTTCCATTCAAACTCCATTCCATGCCAACTCCCTTCCATGCCCACCTACTCTCATGTCCTCCCACTTCCATGCCCACACACTAACATGCTAACCAACTTCCTTCCCCACCCACATCCATCTCCTCCCACTTCCATGCCCAACCACTTCCATGCCCACTCCCTTCTATGCCCCCCTCTCCCTTGTACCACGTGTGAAGCGCTCATCTCCCCAGCTATCTCGTGCCTTCCTCAGACACAATTCGTTTGATCGGGCGGAACGGACGAGGCTCGGTCGTGTTTACTTGCTACATGTAAACAAGGGAGGAAACTCAGGGAGTCAGACTTTTTTTCTTTTTTAAATATCGCCCCCCCCCCCGCACCCCATGACTAGTGCCGCCCCCGTCCAAATGTAAGGGCCCGTTATTGTTGGGGCAGTTGGGGCATCTTTTGACAAATGAGGATTGATGAAAGATGAGGATATAAAGAAATCTCACTCTTTTAAATCATACAGTCAATAGAGTGGAAAAGTTTGGCAGCCTGGACCAAATACAAGGAACTAACAAAGATGTATTACTGAAAACATGGAACCAACAAAGATATGTTATAGTAAACAAGGAACCAGAAAAGATGTATTATTGTAACCAAGAATCCAACAAAGATGTATTATTGTAAACACGAAACCAATAAAGATGTA
>MUZC01001455.1:241607-256849 GCA_002072015.1 Radix auricularia
CCTCCCCTATAATACCCACCCCTCCCCCTATCATACCCCACCCACTCCCCGGTTCATTTCCATAGCTGATTACATTTACTTAGGATGGCGCTGGGTTGCCATGGCGACCAGCGGATGCCCTCTAAACGACTCCATTAAAGCGACCCACCTCTTCCGGCGGTACCATGTGACGCAGCAAAGATGAGGACGCAGATCATCAACTTCCGGTTTTCCCAGCAACCAATGTGTCTGCATGACGCGCTAATTAATATAAATTGCCAGCCAATGAGAACCTTTCTAAGGACGACGCAAAGGGAGGGAAATGAGGGCCATAAATGTTGCAACAATCAGTGATATCTAAAAGCCCCCCCCCCCTTTTTTTTTTTCTCCCACACCCACACACAAACAAAAGCAATTTAAAAAACGAGATGAAAAATTTCTAGCAAAGAATAAAATTGAGAAACCTGCGTTCTCATTGGCCCAACCTTACTTATTATGTGTTTAATTGTAAGGGATAATCCAAAGATTGCGGGTGTTACGATGAAACGATCTGAGGTGCACTGGTGTTGTGGCTAATGCGGCGGTGAGTGGTGAAATGGTGTTGTGGCTAATGCAGCGGTCAGTGGTGAAATGGTGTTGTGGCTAGTGCAGCGGTCAGTGTCGAAATGGTATTGTGGCTACTGCAACGGTCAGTGGTGAAATGGTGTTGCGGCTAATGCAGCGGTCAGTGGAATGGTGGTGTTGTGGGTAAATTCAGTGATGTGTTGGTTTTGTGGCTACAGCAGCTGTGTGCTGGTGTGTCCATCAATATTGTGAATTTACTACACAAAAACATGACCACACACAGACATTTCTGACTGCACACAGACATACCTGTCTACACACAGACATACCTGGCTACACACAGACATACCTGTCTACACACAGACATACCTGGCTACACACAGACATACCTGGCTACACACAGACATACCTGGCTACACACAGACATACCTGGCTACACACAGACATACCTGGCTACACACAGACATACCTGGCTACACACAGACATACCTGGCTACACACAGACATACTGACAACCTTTCAAATTTTTATTTTATTATTTTTATCACACAGCTAATTACTACAGCTTTGTAATTCAGAGGTAGATAAATCATTTTCAAATAACAATTTAAAAAGTTTAAATCCCTAATAAAAATAGTTACAGCAGAGAAGTATACAATGATCAGAGCTCCAACAATCTAATTTTTGTCGTAACGCAATTTAAAACAATTTGAAATCTTCCTCGAGTACAGATGGCGTCGCGGCGTCACCGAATTTCGACACTGCGCTCGATATGTGATGCCATCAAGCGCACATGTAACACAGAATATATTTCCCGTTAGTCAAGTCGTGTGTACAAGTAACGCAGAATCTATTTCGATTTAGCCAAGTCGTGTGTACACGTAACACAGAATCTATTTCCCGTTATACCAAGTCGTGTGTACACGTAACTCATAACCCATTTCCGTTTAGCCAAGACTCGCGTACACCTCAGTAAGACAACCCTCAACGCTGTTTGGCCTTGTGTACATGTCTCTAAGTCCATTTTGTTGCACGGATGCTGCATTCCCTAACAACTAAAAGCTGTAGAGGTCTTGTGTTGGGCTCACTACGACGACAACCAACAGCTCCAGTGTAAAAACTGCTGAGATCCCATGTAGGGTTCATGGGGTCGAGACCCCAGCAGCACTGCTACGATGAACAGCCCCGTGACGTGCAGCAGGCGTTAGGCGCAGAAATCCGAGCCGGAGATTAGCTGTAAGCTTATCTGTAAGATCATCTGTGGGCTTATCTGTTAAAACGGAAAGCGCCCGGATGAAACAGAAGGCTTGCTGCGGCGGCCATCTTATTTTGACGGAGTGAGGTAAATATTTGTGCGTCTGCACTTCCTGGGGATGATTTTGGGCCGCGTCATCTGTTTCACTACCAGCCAATGTTCCAACAAGCTTGAGTCTTCAGGGCCTGTGGTGTACAGTTTGAGACTTTAGGTCTTGCGCTGTGCAGTTTGAGACTTTAGGTCCTGTGCTGTACAGTTTGAGACTTTAGGTCCTGTGCTGTACAGTTTGAGAGTTTGAGACTTTAGGTCCTGTGCTGTACAGTTTGAGACTTTAGGTCCTGTGCTGTACAGTTTGAGACTTTAGGTCCTGTGCTGTAAAGTTTGAGACTTGAGGTCCTGTGCTGTACAGTTTGAGACTTTAGGTCCTGTGCTGTACAGTTTGAGACTTTAGGTCCTGTGCTGAACAGTTTGAAACTTGTCCTGTGCTGTACAGTTTGAGACTTTAAGTCCTGTGTGGTACATGTTTGAGACTTTAGGTCCTGTGCTGAACAGTTTGAAACTCTCTCCTTCTTCCACTCTCTTCTTCTCTCTCTATCTTCCATTCTCTTCTGCTCTCTCTCTCTTTCTCTTTCTCTTCTTCTCCCTCTCTCTCCATCTTCCCTTCTCTTTTTTTTTCTCTCTCTCTCTTCCTCTTCTTCTCCCTCTCTCTCTCCATCTTCCATTCTCTTCTTCTTCTCTCTCTTTCTCTTCTTCTCTCTCTCTCTCCATCTTCCCTCTCTTCTTCTCTCTTCATCTGCCCCTCTCTTCATCTGCCCTCTCTTCTTCTAACTCTCTCTTCATCTGTCCCTCTCTTCTGCTAACTCTCTCTTCATCTGTCCCTCTCTTCTGCTAACTCTCTCTTCATCTGCCCCTCTCTTCTTCTAACTCTCTTCCTCTCCCTCTCTCTTTGAGAAGACGTACGTTCCTGTTTTTGTGTGTGGTCGATTTTTTTTTTCAAACTTTTTTTCCTGCGCTTTTCCTACTGTTTCGTATTAAAAGCGGTTTGTCTGATAAATTTGGCAACCGCTGCTCGCGGCGAAGCTGGTTGGGTGGGTGGAGGGGGTGTTGTGGTGTGGCGGGGTGCCGAAGGGGGAGGAAACTGATTTATCCACGGCGCCCGCAGGTTGGCTTTTGATCAGCCTGTCGTCGGAGGCGAGCGGGAGGGTGAGCAGGTCGGTGGTGGCAGTGTGTGGGGGGGGGGGGGTAGGGGGGGGGCGGGGGGGGGGGGCCGGGTGTTAATTGCTGGCACGGGGGGCCGGGGGCGGGAGGGGAAATTAGGNAGGGTGGGTCGGGGAGCGGTGGCCTGGTGTTAACTGCTGACACGTGTGCACGAGAGCGAGAGAGGAAATTAGGGAGTGCGGGGTGGGAGGAGGGCTCGGGATGCACTTGGGTTGGCGTGATGGTATGGGGGGGTGAGTGAGATTTTTGGGACAAGGGTTATGTGAGGGGGAGGGGGTAGATGGGGTGGTTTGAACATTATCAAGTTCCACGGCGGGACAACTCCAAACACATGAACGTGGTGGAAAGTTAGGCCCTACCCCCCACCATTACTGAGAACACTTTGTAAAAGCAATTCTTAGTTAACTTAATAGAGCAGTATACCACTGGTTCCATCGTCACTCAAATGGTGGTCATTCGAAAGGTAACGGTTTAGACCTAAAACCAAATCGGCCTCACAAGTTTTTGTCCTGAATGGCGGTCGACATTATCCAAGACACAAGATCAAATATTTGTTTGCCATGTATACCTCCAATACAGACCCACTTCCGGGCAGTACCTGACTGCAGTCAAAATTAATTTCATTGGTTCGTTGAAACTCTGGTACGAAAGATAAACACCAAGACACAAATAACTTTATGCAAAGTTAGGTACATCTTCCAAAACCAAAGTCATCTTTTTTGGCGGACACGCCTTTGCATATTCTAAATACGCCTCTGATTGGGGGAGAGGGGTGTAATTTCCATAGACCTAGTGGCATCATCAGAGCAGAAACAATTTCTTGTTCTACATCATGTGGATGACAAGACTTGGAGAAACTGCGGTCCGCGGGGGCCCCATGCAGCCCACTAAAGGGTTGTGTGTGGTACCTACATAGCTACCGGCAACTAAGTTTAAATAATCAATTTCCTTATGCTCAAGTCCACATGTTTGTGATTGAATAGAAGATGTTTCTTTTATATTTATTTATTTATTTAACAATTTATTATTAGATACGGACCGTTTGCGTTTTATGACCCTTTGTTACGGTCCATGGAGGTTACAAAACAAACAGTTATGGTCCTCTCCTTGAAAAGTTTATCTATCCCTGCTCTAGAGCATAACTATAAACAACGTCACTATTACACCATATTACACCAACCATATTACACCAACCATATTACACCAACCATATTACACCAACCATATTACACCAACCATATTACACCAACCATGGCAATGCCTTTCACAACCCAACCATAGACTTACAGACAAGCTAAGAAATATTTTTTTTAAAAAAAACGTTAATAAAACAAGTTTTTCACTATAAATCCTTTAATACCGAGACATAACTCTAAACAAAAATTAAGGATGCTCATTATAATAAGCAGGGCAAACAATTCTAAAATAAACTAATTCTAGATAATGCGCACCGATCGTGAATATATTTTTTAAAAGTTCTGTCAATGTAATGCACACCTTATTGCGCGACATGAAAGGTTGTTGAACATATTACGCACCACAACACTCTATCTAAAAAATTAACATGATATAAAGAGATAAATAAAATAATTTTAAAATTCAATAAGATCTACTGTCCGTTCGATCGATTTGAAATTTTGATACATCATTTTTATCATTTTCATAAGTCTGCCTGCAGAATTTCAGCTCGCCAGCTTACGAGAAAGTGGCTTTAAAATCGATCCAAAGTTTTTTTTCGGCAAGGTCGGTTGGTCGGTCGGTCGGTCGCACGGCTCAGACACCACAAGTTAAAATAAAGGACTTAAACATACACAGTCAACAAACAAACCAAACACACATGTGGCACATGATGGCGTATCCATACAGGACTTATGTTGATGTGTAGACGATGATTGATACACCACAACTACCACACTTGTCAGTCTGATATACCACAACTACCACACTTTTCCGTCTCATATACCACAACTACCACACTTGTCAGTCTGATATACCACAACTACCACACTTGTCCGTCTCATATACCACAACTACCACACTTCTCCGTCTGATATACCACAACTACCACACTTTTCAGTCTCATATACCACAACTACCACACTTGTCAGTCTGATATACCACAACTACCACACTTTTCAGTCTCATATACCACAACTACCACACTTGTCCGTCTCATATACCACAACTACCACACTTTTCCGTCTCATATACCACAACTACCACACTTGTCCGTCTCATATACCACAACTACCACACTTCTCCGTCTCATATACCACAACTACCACACTTTTCAGTCTCATATACCACAACTACCACACTTTTCAGTCTCATATACCACAACTACCACACTTTTCCGTCTCATATACCACAACTACCACACTTTTCCGTCTCATATACCACAACTACCACACTTCTCCGTCTCATATACCACAACTACCACACTTGTCAGTCTGATATACCACAACTACCACACTTGTCAGTCTGATATACCACAACTACCACACTTCTCCGTCTCATATACCACAACTACCACACTTCTCCGGCCGTCATTCAACATTCCATAACTTCTCCATGTTATAAACAAACCTCTCTCATCTCTTCACCTTTCTTTCAAAAGTCGATACAGTGGCGTTACAAGGGGGTGCCGGTGGTGGGTACCGCACCACAACGGGGTGACACCAAAGCGTAAAATAAAGTATGTTCCCGTTATTTGGCACCGACAGGCTCGAAGGAGGTCTGTGGGATAAGTAGTGAATGGGTGACACCATGACATATCGAATGACACTCAGTTACACCATCCATGGTACGCCTATGAGTCGATACACATTAATCGAATTTCAACAATATATTAATACATTATTTATAGATTATTGTAACCGGCTATGGCAGGCACCAAAACTATGTCATGGCAGACACATTAACATTGTCATGGCAGACACTTTTAACTATGTCATGGCAGACACTTTTAACTATGTCATGTCATTGCAGACACTTTTAACTATGTCATGGCAGACACCTTTACTATGTCATGGCAGACACCTTAACTATGTCATGGCAGACACTTTTAACTATGTCATGGCAGACACCTTAACTATGTCATGGCAGACACCTTAACTATGTCATGGCAGACACCTTAACTATGTCATGGCAGACACCTTAACTATATCCGGGTCTGTGGTTCACTTGCTGGGCCGCCTTTTGCGAGAGAAGCTCGTCTTATGAGAGTTTAGTCCTTAATTTCGCCAGGTAGATAGATACATCAGTTAGTCACGACAAAACTTAAGGAGGGGTGGGGGCGCCATAGTTTTAGTGGTGGGGGCGTGAGTTGACTAATGTTTTCTGTTCTGCCCAACAATGGACTGTGTGACGCCGTCATCCCTCGCCATCTCGGCCTCGCGGATTGTGGAGAGGATTAGCTCGTGAGAAATGGTCGTAGATCCGGATTAAGCACAGGCGAGGGGGGTATCCCCGTTGTAAAGAATGAACCGGGAAGATGTCACGTGACGCAGCGGTAGGAAGCCCTTCCCGTCATCCCCCTGCCACTTCCTTTGTCTGCCCGGCGACGATTAATTGGTGAAATTCGGAGTTGGTCTCGCAGACGTCGCCTCCATGAATAGATGAAATCCTTTTCTGTGGTGCTATTGTGGGGCTATGCGGTCGGCGTAGTTCATGGATCCTGCATATGGTTACTGTTACTAAATCAAAGTCTTTTTCGTTTCTTCTTACAACAATCAGCTATCCATTGAAACGAATTGGTTGGCACTCCGAAGGTTAGCGTTAATACACCATAATATAATAGAAATGACGTTTAAATAGTAATAATTTTATACAACTAGCAAATACCCGCGCGCTGCAGCGGATAAGTAGGTTTTCAATTAGCGTTGAAATTAGAGTAACAAATTGATGGAAGATGGGACATTAAGTAAAAAATAGCATTCCAAAACTTCAAATGGCAACTAAAAATGGCGTCATACCATTAAAATAAGTATGTTCATCGGTTTTCAATTAGAGCAGGAAAGCCGGCCACTAAATTTCATGACTTACCCCACAGAGCTCTCCCGATTCTCCCAGTGCCAACCTAGTAAGGGAATGTTCAGAATTTTAGGCTTGGGTGTCACTCCTTGAGATGGTGTCTCACGGTGAGTCCCGCACACCCGCATTCCCCTAGTGACACCTCTGGCTTATACGTCTATTAACTCGCCAAGTGTCCAGTTGAAAATGTAAGTCCATTTAAGCAACCGAAACACAATTTTTAAAAATATTGTGCCCGTTTTCTTTCTGCACAACCTGTTTCCCGTCTCGTTATCTCCATATTGGTCCATATTACCATCTTTTAAATGCCTTCTTCTGGAAGTAAGCATTATTACAGTTCAGACTCAATACGTGTACGTCTCAATCAAAACCGTTATTAACCAAGATTAAAACTGTCCGTGTTACTCAATAGCCTTCAAGAGCTTACTTACGTTTAGGACTGTTGTTGTATTAACCCTTAGAGACAACCACTTGAAATGACCAGCCGGACACAGGAAGTCCTTTCAGCTTCCTCGTGCTACTTGAAATCCCACTCTGTTTTAGACAACACTCGTATATGTTGCCTACAGACGGACGCTCGCAATGACCAACTGGACATTAGAAGTCCTTGTGGCGGAATGGCTTCACTCAACAGCCGGTGGATAAACGGGCCGACGGGCTCACTTGTCAATATGTACGGCATCCGGACCTGATGACGTCACGCACGGTATGGCGTACACCAGTGACGTCAAGACCGGAAGTGGCCGTAGACGCGGAAGATAAGTCAGGGCCCGAGAAAACGACCGAGAGAAAATTAAACCGTAATCAAAGAGGACTTGTCAGGGACTTACGAAGTGCTCAACCTCCTCCCCCCCCCCCACGGTGTTACGTTCCAGCCCCGCATTGAAATGCAGCACGCGGACCGCGGGCAGTGGAACACCGCACCCCCCGCCTCCACACACCCTCTCAGCAAGGAAATGATGCAAATTTATTCGGAGAAGATGGATGGGCAGAGGCGGCGTCCTCCTTAGTGCGGAGTGGGATGCGGTGAAAATTGATTTCATTTTGAAATATTGCCCGAGCAGGGGCAGACAAATCTTGTTAGAGGAGCGTTCACTGCCCTAGAGGCATCTTTATTGCCCAGGGGAGCGGCTTAGTCGGAGAGGGGCGGGAACTTAGTTTAAGAGGTCGGAATAATGAAGGGAGGAGAGCTGGAAGGTGTTTAGGTCTGGGGTGTCGAGGGTTGAAGAGCTGAGGTTGAGTCGTGGAGGTGGGTTTTGGAGAGGTGGGATGTGTCCGTGTAGGTGGTTTGAGTCGGGGGATAAGAAAGTAGGACGGAATTTGTACCGTGAAATTTTCCGTTAAGAGGGGTGGGGTTGTTTACCATGGGGTAGTGGGGGTGGCGGTCTTGTTACAGTAGCGGGGGGCACGCGTGGAAGTGATAGGGTAGGGGGCAGTAGGGGCAGGGCATTTTTGTGTGGTTATCTGAACATCGAAGGAGAAGGGTTGGGGTAGGGGTTGTGGTAGGGGGTGGGCATGGGTTGGGGTAGGGGTTGGGGTACTTGTGTGCTAAACCACTAGGAGAGGGATCAAGACCAGGAGAAAATGTTAAAAGTACCTGGTAACTAGAGGAGATATTAAGAGGACCTGGTAACTAGAGGAGATATTAAGAGGACCTGGTAACTAGAGGAGATATTAAGGAGATATTAAGAGGACCTGGTAACTAGAGGAGATATTAAGAGGACCTGGTAACTAGAGGAGATATTAAGAGGACCTGGTAACTAGAGAAGATATTAAGAGGACCTGGTAACTAGAGGAGATATTAAGAGGACCTGGTAACTAGAGGAGATATCAAGAGGACCTGGTAACTAGAGGAGATATTAAGAGGACCTGGTAACTAGAGGAGATATTAAGAGGACCTGGTAACTAGAGGAGATATTAAGAGGACCTGGTAACTAGAGGAGATATTAAGAGGACCTGGTAACCAGAGGAGAGTAAATGAGTTAGTTATCATTCCTGTTTTGAAGCCTGTCTGATTGACCGTTTGGTACTTATATCAATAAGAGAGACTCAGGATATTGTTTGCTTTGTTTACACGTAGTCACTGTCAGCCATTGCTCCGTCGTGTTCGTGAAAGCGTCAGATTGTAAAGTAAATGATCCCATCTTTTCACGATGTAATCCCATTATTTACTAAATTATGCCATGTATTATCTAGTTTATCCTATATGCTTTAACTAAATTATCACAGTTTTTATTTTCTAGATTATCCAATTTGTTAAGTAATATAATGTTAACGCTCCGGAAATTTTGAAATTACTCAACTAATGCTTTGGTTAAATCCTGGGGTGCTGGCTCCATCTACTGGCCAGTGCCATATAACATTGTCTGAGTGCAGGACCCCCTCCGCCCTTGCCTCCTCAGCTATGCACATCTGCTGGGCAGTGCCATATGACATTGTCTAAGTGCAGGACTCACTCCCCGCCTTTGCCTCCTCAGCTATACCCATCTGCTGGGCAGTGCCATATAACATTGTCTAAGTGCAGGACTCACTCCCCGCCTTTGCCTCCTCAGCTATACCCATCTGCTGGGCAGTGCCATATAACATTGTCTGAGTGCAGGACTCACTCCCCGCCTTTGCCTCCTCAGCTATACCCATCTGCTGGCCAGTGCCACACAACATCCTCACTTCAGTCAACCAACTCTTTTGTTTGCGATTAAACATTCACTTATGACCTGGGTATGTTGGCAAATACCTCTCTGGCCGTCGTGCATTCGGCCGATTCCTGGAAGCACTTGTTCCTTGGGTATGTTGGCATATACCCCACTGACAGTTATGTTATCTGACCATCCCTTGTACCACTTGTTCCTAAAGTGATCTATCTGCCAGCGAGGTTTTAGTTTTGAGACAAGTGACTGGAGCGTCTATTATTTGTTGGGCAGCACAGGTTTTCGCCAGGAGTCTGGCTTTGAATTTCCTTGAAGATTCGCGTGTCTCGGGCTCCGAGTCTTTCCAGTCCGCTCACGTCATCCTGGATGGTATCTATCTAGCTTGGCTTCAACCAAGCGACTGTAACGTTCCTGGAGATCTGGTCTCAAGTCCGAGAAAACGGCAGAATGTATAGCTTCGCATCGTCTGGTCCACGAGGTCCTCAGGCCCGTCAAGGGGATGTAAGGTGAGTGCACTGTATCCTGCAGTCTTTCTCTCATGTTTGTTAGGCCTATACTTGGTTTGACCTCTACTTGGTTTATCCTGTATGTGGTTTTGCCTCTGTTTTGTTTGGCCTCTGCTTCGTTTGGCATCTGTTTTGTTTGGCCCCTACTTGGTTTGACCTCTACTTGGTTTGGCCTCTACTTGGTTTGACCTCTACTTGGTTTGGCCTCAACTTGGTTTGGCCTCTACTTGGTAGAGCCTCTACCTGGTTTGGCCTCTACTTGGTAAAGCCTCTACCTGGTTTGGCCTCTACTTGGTTTGGCCTCTACTTGGTTTGGCCTCTACCTGGTTTGGCATCTACCTGGTTTGGCCTCTGTTTGGTTTGGCCTCTACTTGGTAAAGCCTCTATCTGGTTTGGCCTCTACCTGGTTTGGTCTCTACTTGGTAAAGCCTCTATCTGGTTTGGCCTCTACCTGGTTTGGCCTCTTCTCGGTTTGGTCTCTACCTGGTTTGGCCTCTACTTGGCTTGGCCTCTACCTGGTTTGGCCTCTTCTCGGTTTGGTCTCTACCTGGTTTGGCCTCCACTTGGTAAAGCCTCTACCTGGTTTGGCCTCTACCTGGTTTGCCTCTTCAATACCTGGTGAGTACGCAGTGTGACTAACCAAATGCTGGCGGGCTATAAGGCCAAATAACGAAATTGCTCGTAACGAATCCTTCCTACTCGTATCGAGGGGAGCACAGGATTTCATGCCAACGTCCATCGAATTAGAATAAATTCAAATGTTTTCCCTTGCCGGGAAAAGGTGATAAAATCAGAATCCAGTAGCATCCCTTCATTTACGGCAGGTATACAATGTGCTCAATAGATTATCCCAAGTGTTGACGAGATGAAGCCGATACGTTTACAAAATCCTTAGGATTTCTACAGGTTAGGAGATTTACTGGAGGACCACACAGTGGTGTCTCCAGTGGGATGTTTCTACACAGTGGTGTCTGAAGTGGGATGTTTCTACACAGTGGTGTCTGAAGCGGGATGTTTCTACACAGTGGTGTCTGAAGTGGGATGTTTCTACACAGTGGTGTCTGAAGTGGGATGTTTCTACACAGTGGTGTCTCCAGTGGGATGTTTCTACACAGTGGTATCTGAAGTGGGATGTTTCTACACAGTGGTGCCTGCAGTGGGATGTTTCTACACAGTGGTGTCTCGGTGTCTCCAGTGGGATGTTTCTACACAGTGGTGTCTCGGTGTCTCCAGTGGGATGTTTCTACGCAGTGGTGCCTGCAGTGGGATGTTTCTACACAGTGGTGTCTCCAGTGGGATGTTTCTACACAGTGGTGTCTCCAGTGGGATGTTTGTACAGTGCTGTCTCCAGTGGGATGTTTGTACACAGTGGTGTCTCGGTGTCTCCAGTGGGATGTTTCTACACAGTGCTGTCTCGGTGTCTCCAGTGTGATGTTTCTACACAGTGGTGTCTGAAGTGGGATGTTTCTACACAATGGTGTCTCCAGTGGGATGTTCGTACAGTGGTGTCTCCAGTGGGATGTTTCTACACAGTGGTGTCTGAAGTGGGATGTTTTTATACAATGGTGTCTCCAGTGGGATGTTTCTACACAGTGGTGTCTCCAGTGGGATGTTTCTATACAGTGCCGTATAACTGATGCCTTGCTGAAGTAAGTGGAGTTTTGGGGGGTTGGGGGTGGTGCCTCAGTCCATCCCGGTCTTCGTTTTATAGAGCGGTGGCATTTTCGGTCCGCTACACGTAGTGATCTCTTGAGACGCCTCTCCGACACGCTCTACTTAACTTCAGATGCAACTGAATGGATGTGTTTACAATGTCACACCCTCGTCGTGTTCAGGGAATGACGTATTGATCATCTATTGGTAACAGGGTCACGTGGTATGACAAATTGATCATATATTGAATATTGGTGACAAGATCACTGAGAAATAACCTTTAGTGTCTAGTAAACGTTTGCCTTGATACCACGATACATTTTTTGAAGTGGCCCTTTATAACTCATGTCAATCAATGGTGCCCACAACAACATCCTTATTCTCACACACAACCCACTTCTCTAAGGTTAAGCCGCACATCTCTCTCCCCCCCCCGCCCCATCATGACTGTATGTAGAATCACCTTAAAATGTCAATTGAGAGGATTTTGAACGTGGCGCAACTTACTGCTCATAGATCACGTCAATCACGTATTGGCCACTGGATGGGACACTACGCTTAAGGAGACATTGTTTAAAAAAATGTAAATAAAAGATTTTGGGAGGTTGGGGCGTGGTCCGAACACTGTCCAATAGTTCGCCTTGAACTTGGCTGTATTAGTAAGTGGGGGGGGGGGAGGGGAATGCTCGGAGACAAAAAAGTCCCTCAAATAATTTATTTAATGCAAGTCCGACTCACTAAGTTCGAGGGTCTGGTACATGTATTTTACATGATCTAAATTATAAAATAAACAACCTGTAAAAACAAAGTTTTTGACTTTAAATCCCTTATATATGAGACATAACTAAAAGTATAGATTATGTTCCATATAATACGCAACGCGCGACAGATCCCTATGACATTGAGGGCTGATGTGAACCTCCAGTGACCCGTGGAGGTCAACAATAGCAGACGGCTACACATCCTTCATAGAGATAAACTAAAACTTCATAAATTTCATTACGATACATTCATTCTATCTATCTGTGTGTGATCATCTCGATAGGCTCGGATAGGATCATAGGAAGTCGGTCAATTTTAACTTTTCTTTTTCCGCGAGCGTGATCACGACAGACTGAGAGAGCGAGAGAGATAGAGAGAGAGAGAGAGAGAGAGAGAGAGAGAGAGAGGAGGGGAGAGAGAGAACGACAATACAGTAAAGTTAATTTAAGGCAGAGGTCGGGAAGCGTTTTGTCTGTGTGAGCCATAAACACCACATATTTTGTAAAGTTATTCTTTGAGAGCCATAGCCATATCCCATACATTATGTTTTAAACTAAAAATTCAAATAACTGTGTTTTTTCAACAGTAAAAGTACAATATTATAATGTCTCTGAATTCTTTTTAATGACATTATTATGTTATTTTTATATGCAATTAATTAGTAGATCAAATGAGTCTGAAAAAAATAATTGAACATTTGTCGAAGAGCCCGATGCAGCCATCAAAAGAGCCACATCTGACTCGCGAGCCATTGTTTCCCGACCCCTGATATAAGGCAATGAACAACAAACCCGGCCCACCCCTCCCATACACAACCGGCCTTCGGTTAGTCAGTGTCGGGACACGATTGTTACACAGGTTTATAAACTAATCCCCTTCATTCCCACCCCCACCCCCGCCCATGCAGGTCACAGTACTGCTGTGACACTACGTCCCCATCGTCCGATCGTTTGACTGTGATAATTACTCCACGATCCAGTACGACGCAAGAGCTATCAGATAAACGGACGTTCGACTATCTCCCTTCTGCTCTATCAGGGCCGGGGCCGAGAGTGGCCTCCCTTCGTGCTCTTACTCAAGAAAATACCCCTCGATCGTCGGCTCGGTGAACAGTCGGCCTCTTAAAGATAAGCATCGGCGAGAATATTTTTTTTTAGAAGTGGAGGGGGAAAAGAAAACGTCCCCAAAGTTTTTTCTCCACTTACTTTGAAAAATAAAATGTGCACGCTTAAAATATATATTTTGAAAAGTTTTCAGGTGGCTAATATTCTGTGAGAGTACAACATTAGGGCCTGAGAGTACAACAGTAGGGCCTGAGTGTACAACATTAGGGCATGAGAGTACATCAGTAGGACATGAGTGTACAACATTAGGACATGATAGTACAACAGTAGGACATGAGTGTACAACTTTAGGACCTGAGTGTACAACATTAGGACATGAGAGTACAACAGTAGGACATGAGAGTACAACAGTAGGACATGAGAGTATAACAGTAGGACATGAGTGTACAACATTAGGGCCTGAGTGTACAACATTAGGACATGAGAGTACAACAGTAGGACATGAGTGTACAACAGTAGGGCCTGAGTACAACAGTAGGACATGAGAGTACATTGAGTACAACACAAGGGCCTGAGAGTACAACAGTAGGGCCTGAGTACAACAGTAGGACTTGAGAGTACAACAGTAAGACATGAGAGTACAACACAAGGGCCTGAGAGTACAACAGTAGGGCCTGAGTAAAACAGTAGGTCCGGTCTGCTCACGCCGAGGAAGGAAATAAAACGCCCAGGAGAAGGTTTTTAAAAAAAAAATTCTAACGTGTTTTGTTATCTCCTCTTCCCCGCCTCCACCCCCCCCTTCCCCAACAGCTACTGCGTCATGCCACCGCCATTTCCGGTACTCGTGGTTTGTGAGCAAGTAATGTGTTCACCCCGACCTCGGCCATCGATCGAAGCGCCGCCGAGGGTTGGATCTACCGGGTCGGCAAGGGGAGACCAAAATTACGCTTAATTTGGTCGCAATTTTAAATCCTGCTGGTGTATGGCTGATGGCAATTAGCAAACAGGCCGATATGTTGCCGCAGGGGCGTGAATACAGAACGATGCATACGGGTGTGGGGGGAGGAGGTCGGGGGAAATAATGACTAGTAAATAACATGTGCGTTCGCAGACACCCTGGTCTGTTTTACTCAACTCTGACACTTTTCCCCAGTACAGTGGTGCGCAAGAAAAGGGGTCGCAATCCATTTCAAGTTCATGTCTGTTCAAACATCCCAAGTTCTCTTGTCTCTTCGGGTTTGCTTTTCTTAAACAACTAAATCAATAAAACTCCCCCCACCACTCTGTAGTAGTATGTTGGATAACGACCCCCTCCAACTGTTGTATGTTGGATAAGTTACGCCCACTAAACTGTCGTAAATGATATAACTTGCGACCCCCTCCAACTGTTGTATGTTGGATAAGTTACGCCCACTAAACTGTCGTAAATGATATAACTTGCGACCCCCTCCAACTGTTGTATGTTGGATAAGTTACGCCCACTAAACTGTCGTAAATGATATAACGAACGACACCCTCCAACTGTTTTATGTTGGATAAATTAGTTTTAAGACCCCCCTCC
>MUZC01001455.1:264157-284917 GCA_002072015.1 Radix auricularia
GTCCCCGCCCCCCCGCCGGGTCGAGGGGGGGGGGGGGGGGGGGGAGTGGGGGGGAGAGCGAACTCAAAGACATTCCTGAAACGAGAGAAGGCTGCTGGTGCTCGGAGAGGTGTGAAATTGTGAAAGGGTTCGCCTGGGCGAGGTCCCTGCTCCGCTTAGCCTGGGTAGCGTCGGGTGCAAGGGTTTTGTTTTCCGCTCCCCGAAAACTGAATCGACCGCAGGGCGAGGGCCAAAAATGAGAATCCTAGCGAGGGAATGATAAGGAGCGGCAAGTTCAGAATAATCGTTATTAATAGCATCGGGGATTTTTTTAAATTAAAAAATTAAAATTTAAGTAGGAACTATTTTTTCGAACAATTAATTAAAGGAAAGGAGAATGACAGTTTCAGGGCATTTAAAGATAAATTATTTAAAACAACAATAAAACAAGCAAACAAAAAAACACAGTTTTTCGCACATTATAATTTAATTAAATTTACAATGTTTGACTTTGTCGTTGATGTCTGATTGGGATTTTGTCATAATTGTAAGATGTTGTTTTGACATGAGAGGAAATTACATGTTCTAGATAACAGTTTTAGATAAATTAAACCAAAACAATAATTTCGTGGGCTTTAATTCAAATACCTTCAGTTTTATATTTTTTGTAATATATGGGCCATGGGGTCAGGGCTCAGAGCGGACACTATAATCTATGCGGTCACTGGGATCTGTGTGGTCACTGGGATCCGTGTGTCACAGGGATCTGTGTAGTCACTGTGATCCATGTGGTCACAGGGATCTGTGTGGTCACTGGGATCTGTGTGTCCCGGGATCTGTGTGTCACAGGGATCTGTGTAGTCAAAGAGATATGTGTGGTCACTGGGATCTGTGTGTCCCGGGATCTGTGTGGTCACAGGGATCTGTATGGTCACAGGGATCTGTATGGTCACAGGGAGCGGTGTGGTCACTGGGATCGGTGTAGTCATTGGGATCAGAGTGATCGTTGGTATCGTTGTGGTCACTGGGGTGGAGTGGCCATGCTGTCAATTTGGTCGAGTGATCACCGTGTAGTCATGCATGACATGACGTGACCCGGGATATATGACATCCAACAATGGTATGGTCTTCGTTACAAGCTCTGCTCTTATGTTATCACGAACAGCTTCTTATATTTACGGAAGATCGTTTAAACCAGCGATCCCCCAACGGTTTCTTATATTTACTCCCGATCCATCAACATTTCCTAGAATCCGATCCCACAGACCCTAATGCCGGATATTTTCGTTGACCGGCCTTCCAGTGTGTATCCCGATTGTTTCCCTTGTTTGGGTGAACATGGGGTTATCTCCGATTGGTAAGCGTCCTGGCCCGCCGCATGCCTTGAGCCCGGTGTTATCATTGTTTAATAAACCAGCTTCATCGCCGCAAGGGAAATCACTCCTTTATCAGGTACAACCGGCTCTTATCGCCCTTCAGTTTACTAGGCTTCGCCAGATCGAGGCTTTCGGTGCGCTGCTGGCGTGACTCCCTCGGAGAAGCCTCCCTCGTGATTCCATCGGCCTGCAGAAGCTCTGCAAGTTAGTCTGCCAGAGTGACTCGTGGTGTGGAGCACACACGTCTCTGGGAAGCAAAGCCCTTTAGATACACCGGGAGCGGGGGAGGGCATCAATACATTTGGGGATTTCCCTTTCTTACAACCGGGATGCGGGGTGTTGACAGAATGGGGTGCACGCAGGATGTGCGGTGTTGACAAGATGGGGTACACGCTTTCTCATGGTGGGGTGAGCGGAATGACAGGAGTGGGTGGACATATTAACATGATTGGGTGAAGATATTGTCATGATTGGGTGAACATTTTGACATGATTGGGTGAACATATTGATATGATTGGGTGAACATATTGATATGATTGGGTGAACATATTGACATGATTGGGTGAACATATTGTCATAATTGGGTGAACATATTGTCATGATTGATGAACATATTGACATGATTGGGTGAACATATTGACATGATTGGGTGAACATATTGATATGAATAGGTGAAATACAGACATGATTGATGAACATATTGACATGATTGGATGAACATATTGACACGATTGGACAAACTTATAGACATGATTGGGACAAGGGAGTCAATGTCCGTAGACCAAAACGTTGACCGGTTATAGACATTGACAGAAAATTGACAGCGTTACAAAATATATAAGAAAATATTATTAAAAAGGAGCTATTCCATTTATTTAGTGCAACAATTCACCCCCGTAGTCTATCCGTAATTTAGTCGTTTGTGTGACTTTATGTTAGTGATTGATAGTTGATTTTTGTTACAGAGTTCACCTAAGTCCTAAGTCATTTTTAAATCCGTTATACTAACTTGGCCGTCTTGTGGTTCCCTGGTCCCACGGAAAAAAAGAAGTAAAAAAATTACTCACTTCCAGGGAACCTATTGAGCTGAAATTTTGCACATTGACGTATCTCACTTAACAGTGGATTATTTCAATTGGCGAAAGGTCATTCTCTTTTTGTGCAGCCAAACAATGGCATTCTCTTCCATTACAAATCCGTAGTATTTCAACTGCTAAGTACTTCACTTAAGACACCTCTTTTCAAAATTTATGTTGAAAATTTATGAAACAACATTTCTTTTAATGATTAACGTAGCTGATGTATAACGTATTGTCATTTATGTAGTTAGTGTGATATGAATATTTATTTAATTAATATATGTATTGTTATCTCCATGTAAAGCGCTGTGAGTCCGGCTCCTAGCTGGGATACAGCCTACAGCGCTATATAAATTATCATTTTATTATTATTATTATTATTATCTTTCAAAATTTCAGATAGATCGAATGTACTGTAATTAGATTCATTAATTTTTAGATTATCTCTATTTATCTTTATGTAGCATGTAAATGTTTTCGCTAGTCTGTCGCACGGTGCGTATAATATTGAACATAATCAATACTTATAGTTATGTCTCATATATAAGGGATTTATAGTCAAAAACTTTGTTTTTACGGATTGTTTATTTTTTATGGTGAGTTCTCTGAGAAGGCTCTGATGATCATAGTAAATACGTATAAACAACGTTCGTTAGTGTGTAAATACTGGGATAAATTTATTGTTTCTTAAATTAAATGCTAGCCCTAGAGTCGCCTACTGATAAAATCTGTGCCCTCATACTGTCCTCGTTGTTGATATCACATTGGTGCAGCAGGATAAAATGTAGCTAATTTTAGAAAGACGTCACATGATTACGTTAGAGTTAGGTTTGGGGTTTTGCTATTCAGTGTGTTTTCCTCATTCGATGGGCGATAATTGGCTTCATTTTTTTGGTGATAGATTAACCTGATTAGATGTGGAATAGATTGACCTGATTAGATGTGGAATATATTGACCTGATTAGATGTGGAATAGATTGACCTGATTAGATGTGGAATACATTGACCTGATTAGATGTGGAATAGATTGACCTGATTAGATGTGGAATACATTGACCTGATTAGCTGTGGAATAGATTGACCTGATTAGATGTGATGTGGAATAGATTGACCTGATTAGATGTGGAACAGATTGACCTGATTAGATGTGATGTGGAATAGATTGACCTGATTAGATGTGGAACAGAGTGACCTGATTAGATGTGGAATACATTGACCTGATTAGATGTGGAATAGATTGACCTGACTAGATGTGGAATAGATTGACCTGATTCTATGGCGGATTAAGGGGGGCTGAACGGGCTAAAGCCAGGGGCCCCCGACGGTTTGGGGGCCCCCAAACTTTTTATATTTTATAATAAAAGTGTACAAATGTTTGCACGAACCCTTGAAAATATAATAACTTAATAAATACTATCTATACAACTGATCGCGTTCAGACATGATAGTATTGATAGTACTTAATAATCGAAAAACTTTAATTGATTCACTTCACATGATATAAAATATAGTTTATAATTTTTAAAATTTCCCATTTTCTAGAAGTTCCGCTGGCCGTGTGGAGAAGTACAGGCTCGTGGTGCTACCGGTGTCGGGTTCCATTCTCAGCTACGGCAAATATTTTTCTTTTCTTTTCACACTCAATTATAAATACCGCGAACACATCAAACAGTTATTTCTTCGTGTTCGTTTTTTTTTTCATTATTAAAATTTAGTTACAGTCTTATATTAGCTGTTAACAATCATTTAATTTTAAGGATGCTGGCTGGATAGGGCCCCCGTTTGATTGCAGCCCGGGGCTCCGTGCAGTCTTAATCCGCCCCTGACCTGATTAGATGGAGACAATAATGGCTTGTTTTTATATGGGATAGACTGACCTGATTTGATGGTCGCAAGAAGCCAAGGCGAATTCTCACTCAAAGATCGGCCAGCCAATTTTTCAGTCATACGTTGCTGTATCCGTCATATCTATAGATCTGCTTCATACTTCAAATACCTGTAACTGAATCAGTGGAGCTTTATGTTATTCACCCCTCCACCGCTCCACCATTACCCCACAGCCCCGCCAATCAAACACTCGTTGCTCCACAACACCAATGATCCACCACTCCATTACCCCACCACTACCCTTCTCGAAAACTCAACTGCTCCACAACTCCACTGCTTCACCACTCCTTAAACCCACACTCCACTGCTCTACAACTCTATTACCCCACCACTTCACTGCTCCACCATTCCACCAATACCCCGCTCCACCACGACAAACGTTTGGTCCAACATGCCTTGACTCTGTATCGGATTTCTCATTAACAGGGAGTACCACTTCCTGTCACATCGGACTGATATCCTCCCAGTGGTATACTCGCACTCCTACTCACCTCCTCATTACTCCGTCTCGTCATATTCCCCCCCTTCTCCCCTCCGGATGACGGCGAGGGCAATAATTAGTCCGGGGGTTTTTGACACCCTCTCCCAACGGACGCCCCACCTACAGCCGTGTCCGGCCAGTGTTTGACTTCCTGTGTCTCCCGTCTCACCACTCGAAACTGACCCGAGGCCGTAGCAAAAGGCAGTGGTCATCGTCAATCCGGCTCGAGTGGTCAATTGAAAACCAAACACCGGTGGAAAGGACACTTGGAGTCGTGGCGTTCTTTGAAGCCATTGATATTGCTGTAGTGCCGCCTTTACATCAACCCACTGGCCCCTTCTCTCCTCCCCAGATAGTTACTCCCCCTACTCCCAGTATGGTGAGGTTCTCACGACCTAATCTCTTAGTGGAAAATGGGAAGAGTTCGAATATTTTACAGCTAGCTGAAATCCGTCCGTTAAAACTATAACAAACTGTGCGGTTTAGTCATACTAAATACGCACAGGTTATGGTTGGCAAGCGAGGGTTAGTGTACGATGGGGGCAGGTAACAACAACCACAGTGCATAAGTCACGAGACCAACGATGCGTCGGCGGTCTCCCACCCCACACAATACACACAATGTATAGGGATGTTCATATTATGGCTGAAATTTATTAATAGAAATATTATATCTAAATTTATCTTTTGTAAGGACAAATTCATAAAAAATTAATAAAAGATACGAGTCAATTCGAGAATGTAGAATTGAGAATGATTGACCTTATCAGCTAATTTTTAATTCTTCGTTAATTTAAGACAGCTTATTAAACTTGCAAAATAAAAAAAATCATGTTAAGCCTGGTCCCTTTTGGAACTCAGGACGTGTTAGCGCATTTTCGTATTATGTATCAGTACTTATGTTAGATATCAGCATTATGTAGTTATCAGTAATTGTGTTTAGATTTTAGACATATTTTTATGAATTTTCTTGTGTAATGAATATACCTGAAAAAAAAATTATTTAAAAGTCATTTCTTTACATTTTAAAATTTTTTATTTTCTCTTTAATCTAACTACAAGTGGTTTGTGGTCACTGAAATAGGACTCATAAATGAAACATTCTAAATTGTAATCAGCTAATCGCCCAAATACTCCGTCAATTGTTGTTTGATAGATCGTNTTTTTTAACGGATCGAGTAACTGAGTGTTGATGCACAAATGGCAGGTCAGGACATACAAAAAAACATATATACATCATGGGTCTAGGACTTATGGTTGCTGAGATCTAGGGTTATGACAGACGGACGGACAAAACGGGTGCAATAGCGCATTCGACTTCTCGAAAATGCGCTAAAAATGTAATTTCAAATGTAATGCGCACCTTATTGCGCAGCATGAAAGGTTTTTGAACAGAATACGCACCCCACACGGTATCTCTAAAATTAACTTGATCCATAGAGTATAGAGATAAATAAAATAATTTAAAATCATGTTAAGCCTGGTACCTATTGGAATTCAGGACGTGTTAGCGCATTTTCGTATTATGTATCAGTACTTATGTTAGATATCAGAATTATGTAGTTATCAGTAATTGTGTTTAGATTTTAGACATATTTTTATGAATTTTCTTGTGTAATGAATATACCTGACATTTTTTTATTTAAAAGTCATTTCTTTACATTTAAAAAAAAAATTATTTTCTCTTTAATCCAACTACAAGTCACCACAAATGATGACGTAAAACTCTCTAAACTTTTACACATATTCTAATGACGTCAACTAAAAAAAAACAACTAATTATTTTGCACCCTTTCGCACCACTCTTCAATGCTTGAAGAATTGTGCATTCGACTTCCGGCAATGGCGGCCGTTCCCTGCGCTAGTGTTACCTCTCGATTCGAAATATTTTTTGGTAGTTTTAACGGGGTTTTTAAACGGATCGAGTAACTGAGTGTTGATGCACAAATGGCAGGTCAGGACATACAAAAAACATATATACATCATGGGTCTAGGACTTATGGATGCTGTGATCAAGGGTGATGACAGACGGACGGACGGACGGACGGACAAAACGGGTGCAATAGCGATTTCGACATCTCGAAAATGCGCTAAAAAAAACAATTTCGTAATTTTACTAAGCTAACAATTTTGAGAACATCGTGATTTGACTGTATTTATGCCTCAAAATTTGTTCCGCTAAAATGTAATCTAAAAAAAGAACATTACGGAATGAGCTATGACGTTTTCCGGTTTTAGAAATGAAGAACCCTATTATGTGAAGATACACACACCATGACGTGATGTACCAGTTATTACACAATGCACAACACACAAAGAGACCAACATTTACCATGTCGGTACGTTAGTGATAATTATAGTACACACTCATAGCTCATCTTATTATTCTCATACCATGATGAGACTTGATACATTAGAGTGCCAAGTATAGTACACACTTTTATCATCTTTTACCATGTTGAAACATTAGACTGCCAAGTATAGTACACACTTATATCATCTTTTACCATGTTGAAACATTAGACTGCCAAGTATTGTACACACTTATATCATCTTTTACCATGTTGATACATTAGACTGCCAAGTATAGTACACACTTATAACATCTTTTGCCATGATGATACATTAGAGTGACAAGTATAGTACACACTTATATCATCTTTTACCATGTTGATACATTAGAGTGCCAAGTATAGTACACACTTATATCATATTTTAACATGTTGATACATTAGAGTGCCCAGTATAGTACACACTTATATCATCTTTTACCATGTTGATATATTAGAGTGCCAAGTATAGTACACACTTATATCATCTTTTGCCATGTTGATATATTAGAGTGGCAAGTATAGTACACACTTATATCATCTTTTACCATGTTGAAACATTAGAGTGCCAAGTATAGTACACAGTGATATCATCTTTTACCATGTTGATATATTAGAGTGCCAAGTATAGTACACACTTATATCATCTTTTGCCATGTTGATATATTAGAGTGCCAAGTATAGTACACACTTATATCATCTTTTACCATATTGATACATTAGAGTGCCAAGTATAGTACACACTTATATCATCTTTTACCATGTTGGCATATTAGAGTGCCAAGTATAGTACACACTTATATAATCTTTTGCCATGTTGATATATTAGAGTGCCAAGTATAGTACACACTTATATCATCTTTTGCCATGTTGATATATTAGAGTGCCAAGTATAGTACACACTTATATCATCTTTTGCCATGTTGATGTATTAGAGTGCCAAGTATAGTACACACTTATATCATCTTTTACCATGTTGATACATTAGAGTGCCAAGTATAGTACACAGTTATATCATCTTTTACCATGTTGGCATATTAGAGTGCCATGTATAGTACACACTTATATCATCTTTTACCATGTTGACATATTAGAGTGCCATGTATATTACACACTTATATCATCTTTTACCATGTTGAAACATTACAGTGCCAAGTATAGTACACAGTTATATCATCTTTTACCATGTTGGCATATTAGAGTGCCATGTATAGTACACACTTATATCATCTTTTACCATGTTAATATATTAGAGTGCCATGTATATTACCCACTTATATCATCTTTTGCCATGTTGACATATTAGAGTGCCAAGTATATTACACAGTTATATCATCTTTACCATGTTGATACATTAGAGTGCCAAGTATAGTACACAGTTATATCATCTTTTACCATGTTGATATATTAGAGTGCCAAGTATAGTACACACTTATAACATCTTTTACCATGATGATATATTAGAGTGACAAGTATAGTACACACTTATATCATATTTTACCATGTTGATATATTAGAGTGACAAGTATAGTACACACTTATATCATATTTTACCATGTAGATATATTAGAGTGACAAGTATAGTACCCACTTATATCATCTTTTACCACGTTGATACATTAGAGTAAAAAGTATAGTACACACTTATATAATATTTTACCATGTTGATACATTAGAGTGCCAAGTAAGGTACAAAGTTATATAATCTTTTACCATGTTGACATATTAGAGTGCCAAGTATATTACACACTTATATCATCTTTACCATGTTGATACATTAGAGTGCCAAGTATAGTACACAGTTATATCATCTTTTACCATGTTGATATATTAGAGTGCCAAGTATAGTACACACTTATATCATCTTTTACCATGATGATACATTAGAGTGCCAAGTATAGTACACACTTATATCATCTTTTACCATGATGATATATTAGAGTGACAAGTATAGTACACACTTATATCATATTTTACCATGTTGATATATTAGAGTGACAAGTATTGTACACACTTATATCATATTTTACCATGTAGATATATGAGGAGTGACAAGTATAGTACACACTTATATCATCTTTTACCACGTTGATACATTAGAGTGCCAAGTATAGTACACACTTATATAATATTTTACCATGTTGATATATTAGAGTGCCAAGTATAGTACACACTTATATCATCTTTTGCCGTGTTGATATATTAGAGTGTCAAGTATAGTACACACTTATATCATCTTTTACCATGTTGATACATTAGAGTGCCAAGTATAGTACACAGTTATATCATCTTTTACCATGTTGGCATATTAGAGTGCCAAGTATAGTACACACTTATATCAGCTTTTGCCATGTTGATATATTAGAGTGCCAAGTATAGTGCACACTTATATCATCTTTTGCCATGCTGATATATTAGAGTGCCAAGTATAGTACACACTTATATCATCTTTTGCCATGTTGATATATTAGAGTGCCAAGTATAGTACACACTTATATCATCTTTACCATGTTGATACATTAGAGTGCCAAGTATAGTACACAGTTACATCATCTTTTACCATGTTGACATATTAGAGTGCCAAGTATATTACACACTTATATCATCTTTACCATGTTGAAACATTAGAGTGCCAAGTAAAGTACACATATAGGTCATAACAGTAAAGACTTGAGTTTTGACGTAGCAGTGGTCAGTGTGTGTTGGTGGGTATATGACTGGATTTGGACGTAGCAGTGGTCAGTGTGTGTTGGTGGGTATGTGACTGGACTTGGACGTAGCAGTGGTCAGTGTGTGTTGGTGGGTATGTGACTGGACTTGGACGTAGCAGTGGTCAGTGTGTGTTGGTGGGCATATGACTGGACTTGGACGTAGCAGTGGTCAGTTTGTGTTGGTGGCTATGTCTATGTGACTGGACTTAGACGTAGCAGTGGTCAGTGTGTGTTGGTGGGTATGTGACTGGACTTTGACGTAGCAGTGGTCAGTGTGTGTTGGTGGGTATATGACTGGACTTGGACGTAGCAGTGGTCAATGTGTGTTGGTGGGTATTTGACTGGACTTGGACGTAGCAGTGGTCAGTGTGTGTTGGTGGGTATGTGACTGGACTTGGACGTAGCAGTGGTCAGTGTGTGTTGGTGGCTATGTACTGGACTTGGACGTAGCAGTGGTCAGTGTGTGTTGGTGGGTATGAGACTGGACTTGGACGTAGCAGTGGTCAGTGTGTGTTGGTGGCTACGTGACTGGACTTGGACGTAGCAGTGGTCAGTGTGTGTTGGTGGCTTTGTGACTGGACTTGGACGTAGCAGTGGTCAGTGTGTGTTGGTGGCTACGTGACTGGACTTTGACGTAGCAGTGGTCAGTGTGTGTTGGTGGCTATGTACTGGACTTGGACGTAGCAGTGGTCAGTGTGTGTTGGTGGCTATGTGACTGGACTTGGACGTAGCAGTGGTCAGTGTGTGTTGGTGGGTATGTGACTGGACTTGGACGTAGCAGTGGTCAGTGTGTGTTGGTGGGTATGTGACTGGACTTGGACGTAGCAGTGGTCAGTGTGTGTTGGTGGCTATGTCTATGTGACTGGACTTGGACGTAGCAGTGGTCAGTGTGTGTTGCGAATTAATTCACAAGTGTCTCCCTCATAAGTAACAAGATTACAGAGCTGTGATATTTAAATATACAACGTTTTGTTGGATACTTTCTATTTATTTATTTTTTAATTTAAAAAGTTTATTCATTAATGGGGCCGTCCATAAGTGACGTCACGCACCTTGAAGGAGTGGGTGTGTGTGGGGGGGGATGTCCACACATTTGTGACAATGTGTGACGAGAGGGGGAGGGGTGTTTGTGTGGAGGGGCACACATTTGTGACAATGTGTGACGAAAGGGGGAGGGGGTGTTTGAGAAACGTGACATCACATCAAAACTCATATCTTTAAATAAAAATTCCACTTCAATATTTGATTTCTTACAATTTATTTTATGACTTTGTAAATTGTTTCACGCACATTNATTTTAAAACGTTTTGGTTAAGCTTTTTTATTTTTTGTATTGATCATTGTTACTACTATTATTCTTATTACTAGATACGACCCGCGGCGTAGCATCACTATCTAAGATAGTGCAAAGAATCGGGGAGGGTGGGAGGGAACGGACTAAAAGATTAGCATAAAGAAATGAAAACAAGCGAAAGACGTGGATGGGGAACCGCCGACGCGTTGTTGGTCCCGTGAAATGCGTACTGTTGTTGTTGTTACCTGCTCCCATCATACACTACCCTCGCTTGCCAACCATAACCTGTGATTGGTCGACCACAACGAGGTTCATTCGTCATGCTTACTTGTACGCGCCTTGCACCTGTGCTTGTTCTGGTGAACTGTGTATTTATTTAGATCGTTATATTTACGTCGAAGAACACCATGCAATCATTGTCCCTTCAGTGGCGTAGCTAGGAAATTGTTGTGGTTTGGGGACCCGGGGGCTTAAACTATTTGAGGACCCCACATACATGACGGGGGCGTAATATTTAATGTAAAAAAACGGACAGTAATTTGAACCTCCCTCCCTCAAGCGGTGTCTCGGGTGACTTTTCCCCCTCCCCCAGCTACGCCTCTGTGGCCCTCTGCTCGTTTAACTCTTGGCACAGCTACGTTATAACTCAAGACCCCTTGCAGGTTTCTCTAAAACAAGAACACTGTCAGGACATGGGGTCTAAAATGAAATGGACAAAAATTGGGCATGGACTTCAGGCAGGGGTCTCCAAACTTTTCTGCCGGAGGGCCGCATTAACCGTCAAACAGCAGTTTGGGGGCCGTCTACACACCAGATGTTCAAATAAGAAAGAAATAGCAGAAATTAAAAATAGTATTATTTTTTTTTAGATTAAGAGGTCTCCACGGGCCGGATGAGAGGGCCTCGCGGGCCGCATCAGTCCCGCGGGCCGTAGTTTAAAGACTACTGACTTTTAGGTAATTTTCAGACCAAACATTGGGGACCAAGTGAAGGGGATCTTCTGAGGTTGGTGGTAAAAAGACAAATCTGGCAACCCTTGAGAAGGGACCGGCTCACGGGGGGGGGGGGGGGGGACATGTGTTGAGCACAGCATTTTGATCTATGACGAGGCGCTCGCCTGTGCTAGTGAGGGCTGGTAGCGATTACGTAAACGAGTTCCTTATTTCTCCCGCTAAAGGGCCACCCCGCTTAAGTGGTTATCGGGGGTTCTCACAGCCCCACCTGTCTAGTGATAATTCACGTCAAACAGATCCCATCTCACAACGGCCAGCCCAACCCTTGGCGTCTGCCGCTCACCACCATTGCTGTGCTTGGAAGGGGAAAAAACCCCCGTCCCAGTTCAAGCCGGCAACGGATAACATACGAGCTGCTAACAAAGGCCCGGGACGGTTGCCTTGAATCACCACGCGGGCCATTGACGAACAGACCAGCGGGCACACCACTGAGGGTACTGTTCCTGGTGCATTTTTCGTCGGGCAAATTTTCCACTCTTTCAGCACTTACACAGTAATCATTTATCTACGGAAACCCGTGTTGCCACATTTCATTAAATGCAGACATATTTCCGCGATGGGTTCTTGTGCAAACTTCGCCATTTGATAATGCAATTAGTGCATGTCGATATTTTTTCTAACTGCATTCTGCCAGTATGTAATCTTTTTTTTAAAAGTCATTGATTATTTAAAGTCTTATATTTCGTGTATAAAGAAAAATTTCCTTACGCTTTGAAATTTAATAAAAGAATTCAATAAAAATGTTAAGAATAAAAAAGTTAATTAAAGATTTGGAAATTAAAACGTTAAGTATTTTAGTCATTTGAACCTCTTATAGGAGTTCATTTCTTAAGAAAAATATAAACACAAATAGAGACGGAATTCGTCTAGTCTTTTAACTGCCACATTACCCACACTCACGAGCAATGTCTCCCTCTAGCCTCTAAGTCTAAGGTTCCTTGGTCCTTGCGTCTTGTCTTTTAACTGTCACATTAATCACACTCACGAGCAATGTCTCCCTCTAAGTCTAAGGTTCCTTGGTCCTTGCGTCTAGTCTTTTAACTGTCACATTACCCACACTCACGAGCAATGTCTCCCTCTAGCCTCTAAGTCTAAGGTTCCTTGATCCTTGCGTCTTGTCTTTTAACTGTCACATTAATCACACTCACGAGCAATGTCTCCCTCTAAGTCTAAGGTTCGTTGGTCCTTGCGCAAAGTTCAAATATTTAAAAGTTGCACAGCATTCACGTTTTGTGCAATATTTGACAAAGTTTTCTGCCCGGCGTCGGCCAGACATCTGCGCAGCTTAAAGGAGAAGTTGTTCACGAGTTTGGGTTGCTATCCTACATGTTGAGTTCTGCTCTTTGTTGTTACCTTCAAATGTTAATTGTGATCAGCGTATAGATCGTCTGCTCTATGGTCATATACAGTGGTCCTCAAAAGTAAGTGACGTTAGAAAAAACTTCTTGTTAGTCTTATTAGAACCACTCTACTGGCGTCTTTAACAACATGCTAAAAACAGAAACACTAATCATCATTTACTTTAAAATATATTGAAAAACAAAAATATTATAAAAAAACACAAAAATAAACATAAAAGAATAATCAAGTAATATTTCCATCATCTTTTGTGTGTTCTTGACCAGTCAGACAGGTATGTCCGACACATAATTTTTAAGCAATCTACCGTAATAAAATTAGGGTCATTTACATCTGCCTTATTTCGTCCAAACTGTGGTATATATATTAAATATATGGGTGAGAATGCAATCAGGCTGTTCGATTTTTAAAAAAAGTTATTTCAACGGGGTATGTGTAGGCCTGACGTGACATCAGTGACCCATACATACCTTGTATAACATGTGTAGGCCTGACGTGACATTGACCTCAGTGACCCATACATACCCTGTATAACATGTGTAGGCCTGACGTGACATCAGTGACCCATACATACCCTGTACAACATGTGTAGGCCTGACGAGTCATCAGTGACCTATTGATACCTTGTACAACATGTGTAGGGTAGGCCTGACGTGACATCAGTGACCCATACATACCCTGTACAACATGTGTAGGCCTGACGTGACATCAGTGATCCATAAATACCCTGTATAACATGTGTAGGCCTGACGTGACATCAGTGACCCATACATACCCTGTATAACAAACTATTAGTACATTTATAAACACCTGCAAGTTAGTATCGTGTACAACATTCAGTCAAAGACTTTTTTAAAAACATAAATAAACTGTAACACATTTATATCTTTGACCACGGCTTCACGTTTATATCATCTAACAATTCATCTAACACCTTCTTGAACAATAAAGTAAACAACTGACCCTTTTGGTGTCTCATACAATTTTTTTCCCTTTTTTTTTTTTCTCCCGAGCCCATTCATTCCTGAGATCCCGGTCTCCCCACGTCTGGCCCACGGCGAGAAGGCCGATTTTTACGGCACACTATCAGCTAACGATCATATTTACGGAGACGGTGGCGAGGTCTCAGCTGCGGAACACCGCGAGGAAAACCTCCCGCACGGAAACTAGGGCTTTGGCAAAGGCGGCTTATAGGCTGGCTCCCACGTTATGACTGTCGTTGAACGATAGCTGCTACACGCGAGAGGCTCGAATCAAAATTGAGGGGCCACCGGAGTATTTGAGGGACGCTGACGGTAAAATATGTGCTGGCTTGTTCACTCCACAGACCGCCGCATTGATGTGCGCTGCACTTACGTCACCAGGCGGCCTGGCTCGGCCCGACGATCTCCGCGGAGTTCAACGGGGGAATAACTGAGTGGTGGGACGCGTGGTTTTGGCGTAAGTAAGGCGTACTTGGGAATGTGTACTGTGTACACACGGCGTTCATAAGACGAACTTGGGAATGTGTACTGTGTACACCTGGCGTACATAAGCCCTGCTTAGAACTGTGTGCATCTAAAGTACAAATGTTTTAGGTGTACTTTGGAATGTGAACACCTAATGTGCAAAAGGCGTGCCTTGGAATGTGTACTGTGTAACTGTGTACACATGATAACAATTGCGTGATTAAAAATGTGCACTTTGTACACATGACGTACACAATGCGTGCTTTTGAATGTTTTCTGTGTACAACTGTTGGTTTCTTTGTTATTTTCATTGACAGTGACAACAAGTCATTACTGTTCCTGTTTAGAGTGGAATGAGAAGGAAGTGTTACGGCACGGGTATAGAAAAACATGATAGAATAAAGATACAAGCAAGTGTATCTGCAGAAAGCCTTCGTTTAGGATCATGTTCACAAAGATACTTTGACATAAAGTTTTCTTTGTGAGTTTTCTTTCTTTTTGACATGGAGACATTGGTATAAAGCCTTCTTTTTGGGAGAATGTTGACATAGAGACTTTGACATCAACTCCTCTTGGTGAGAATGTTGACATAGAGACCGTGACATCAACTCTTCTTCGGGAGAATTTTGACATAGAGACTTTTACATCAACTCCTCTTGGTGAGAATGTTGACATAGAGACCGTGACATCAACTCTTCTTCGGGAGAATGTTGACAAAGAGACTTTGACATCAACTCTTCTTTGGGAGAATGTTGACATTTAGATATAAATACCAATGTAGTCAGTTATACACAAGCGCTCTGATATACCCGTGTAACTGATCGCAGTCGTCAAGTCGTTTTTTTTCCCTTAGTTATTGTAAACTTAACGTTTCACTATAGTTTAATTTTTTAGAATTCTTATTTGTATAATTTATTAAACTGAAATACTTTGCCGTGGATGTCATATCTATCTTTACTTTGTTGTAGCAATAATTTTTGGCTGGTTACGATTAATTTTAATTTAATCGTTAACATTTGAAAAATTAACGATTAATTTCATGAATTAATCGTTAATTTCGATTAAAGACAATCATCTAAAGGTAGGTAACAAAAATAGGTTATTGACATTTTTTGTTTTATTGAGTTGATTCCACTGTCTCATAAACATAGAAAAATAATATTTTGAACTTTCTCAACTGCTATGGACTGTTGTACTATGTTCCTCAGCGATACAGATCCTGTGATTTGGGCTATTATATTGTTTATTTATTTTTTATAAATTGAAATTTAAAAAAAAATAATTTCGTAAATTTTAATGGAATTTTTATCGATTAAAATTACTTAAATTGATATTTAATCTATAGAATTGTTAACGATTAATCAAGAAATTAATAGTTAATTTCAGCAGCCCTTGTAATTATAGTTTCAGTTACTAATATTTCTCACTTTGTTGTAATTATACTATACTTTAGCAAATGATATTTGTCGCTTTGTTTGTAATAATTATACTTTAGTTACTAATATTTGTTACTTTTGTTACTGGCTCTTCTACTCATAGTCCACTGCATATTGTGTTTGTTAACATTCTGGATCCTACGTGTTTAAAGTCTAAAGGCAGTTGTCAGTTGGCGAAGTCCTGTCAAGAGGATTTCTTCATATGTCGCAAGGGCTGCTAATGACTTACGTTACGTGTTGTAGCATCCACTGATCCGTTTGGAAGTTTGTTTTTTCTTCTTTTGTCATTTGTTGTTGTTGGTAGAAAAGAGTTTGACCTAAATTGAGTCCTAGTTGATGTGACATTCAACTGCCTGGCGTGCACGGCCTCGTCATTGTTATTTACTTAAAGGATGGTTCAAGGGATGTAATGGACACAACGACAACGTGTTTGACTTTGTTTGTGTGTGTGTCTAATATAGTCTGTATCAAAGCAAGACGACAGTGTGACGTCACACAGCTGGTTCCATGACGTCAAACATCCTGTATATAAAGGGAGTATGCACAACAATAAAAGAATCATGTTAAGCCTGGTCCCTTTTGGAACTCAGGACGTGTTAGCGCATTTTCGTATTATGTATTAGTACTTATGTTAGATATCAGCATTATGTAGTTATCAGTAATTGTGTTTAGATTTTAGACATATTTTTATGAATTTTCTTGTGTAATGAATATACCTGAATTTTTTTTATTTAAAAGTCATTTCTTTACATTTTAAATTTTTTTATTTTCTCTTTAAACTAACTACAAGTGGTTTGTGGTCACTGAAATAGGACTCATAAATGAAACATTCTAAATTGTAATCAGCTAATCGCCCAAATACTCCGTCAATTGTTGTTTGATAGATCGTGGTTGCCAATCTTGGTGAAAGTAGCTGAATGTTGAAGCTTGTTTCGAAAAAGTTTTCAATTTCTGCCCCTGCGCCGCTAAGATCTTGATTGAAGTCACCACAAATGATGACGTAAAACTCTCTAAACTTTTACACATATTCTAATGACGTCAACAAAAAAAACAACTAATACTTTTGATAATACTAAGACTTCCGGCAATGGCGGCCGTTGCCTGCGCCAGTCTTATCTCTCGATTCGCAATGTTTTTTGGTAGTTTTAACGGGGTTTTTTAACGGATCGAGTAACTGAGTGTTGATGCACAAATGGCAGGTCAGGACATACAAAAAACATATATACATCATGGGTCTAGGACTTATGGATGCTGAGATCTAGGGTGATGACAGACGGACGGACGGACAAAACGGGTGCAATAGCGCATTCGACTTCTCGAAAATGCGCTAAAAATAATAAATTAACCGAGTAGACAGTGTGACGTCACACAGCTGGTTCCATGACGTCAAACATCCTGTATATAAAGGGAGTATGCACAACAATAAAAAAATAATAAATTAACCGAGTAACATTTAACCCCCCAAAAAGTTGCACAACAATGTAACAATAAAGCAGCAAGCAATTCAGCCATGAAGCGTTCAAACAATATCGCATTATATTGATAAAGAAATATAATTTTTACAGCTGTATGAATTTTAATAAAGGTTTAAACATTAAAATAAAATAATAAGTTACAGCAGTCAGTTCTTCTACTCAACTTGTCAGCAGCCTTGTCGCGATCTCATACGAGTCATGTCTCAGGATACCCGGAGCACACAAGAAGAGAGCAGTAACAACTTCTATACTCGTCTGAACGAAATCCTGTCTTTGGACTTCGATCGTCGCGGGTGATGATATGGCATCCGTTACGAGGGGGCGGAGAGAAAAAAAAAGACGTGGGGGAGGCGTGGCTTAGGGAGGAATAAAGGGGAGGGGCGGAATGGCTGCGTATTGAATAAAGCTTGAACGTTAGAGCGAAGGAGTGAGAGACGTGCGCGGTCGCTGTGAGAAGGAAAATAGAGAGAGAGAGAGAAGAGAGGGAGAGAGAGAGAGAGAGAGAGAGAGCGTGGCGAGGCACTACGCTCCGGCTGCTGTTGACAGGAAATTCCCTTGAGCTCCGCCGGCTGATTGGGGCTAATGAAGGCCTATGCCGGTCGTTTTCATTCCAGGCTCGACCGGTCGGTGGTTCGATTCTAGAGCCGGGGAGTTCGTGCTTGACTGATGGCCCGCGGCAAAACACGCGATTCGGTTACAGACAGGGGTGAACGGGTAGGAAAGAAGAGAGGGAGGGAGGGAGTGAGTGAGTAGACAGGGGTGAACGCGTAGAAAAGAGCAGTGGTAGGGAGTGAGTAGACAGGGGTGAACGGGTAGGAAAGAGGAGAATTAGGGAGGAGGAGAGAGAGAGTGAGTGAAAAATTAAGAAGGAGAAAGAGACTTTTTAAGGAGAGAGGTAAAGGTTTACAGTTATAGGGGTGGAAGAGGGAGAAAGACAGAGATAAGTCAGATAACTATAAAAATTCGGGATACACCTTATAAGCTTTATTCAGATGGTTGCACCCAAGGTACCTTTGACGAGGTAATCTTAGTTGATTTAATCTTTGATGAGGTAATCTTAGTCGATTTAATCTTGGACGAGGTAATCTTTGTCGATTTAATCTTTGATGAGGTAATCTTTGTCGATTTAATCTTTGATGAGGTAATCTTTGTCGATTTAATCTTTGATGAGGTAATCTTAGTCGATTTAAACTTTGACGAGGTAATCTTTGTCGATTTAATCTTTGACGAGGTAATCTTAGTCGATTTAATCTTTGATGAGGTAATCTTTGTCGATTTAATCTTTGACGAGGTAATCTTAGTCGATTTAATCTTTGACGAGGTAATCTTAGTCGATTTAATCTTTGATGAGGTAATCTTAGTCGATTTAATCTTTGATGAGGTAATCTTAGTCGATTTAATCTTTGATGAGGTAATCTTTGTCGATTTAATCTTTGACAAGTTATTTTTCATACGCCTTAAAAATTGTATTCATGAACAAAAAAATGTTTAAATTTAAACAATTTAAAAAATAAAAATTATAATTATAAAATGTATGTTTTGATGAGGTCAGCTCCCTCACTCCCACTCTTTTCCCCGAGTGTAGACGGAAAAACTTACGAGATGTTATTGATCGGAGCCGAAAATATTTTTTTGGGGGTCCGAAATGCCTGCTGGTTCAACCGCCACAGTTCAGAGACCCAGGGAACTGGTCTAAACGACCTTCCTAAATCGTGTTGCCCCATAACCGATTATTTATTGTTGTTGCCCCTTTTGTTTTGAATACTCGATTTAGCCTCGGCTGCGCGGGCACGTAACATTAGCCATGTTTTCGTTAAAAAAGGCTAAATTTGTTATTCAGCATCTCGTCAACAAGTGAATCATTTTGACAGCTGCAGGAATCAAAGACATCAGCTGCAGACGTTAATTTTTTCCACCACAATATTTCTCGAGGAGTTACACACACAACGATCTCTTTTTTTTCCCATTTGCCTCGTGGACAAAAAGTCGCGCCAGAGAAGTTATGGACGACTGCAGGGTTCATCGAACTCCGGTACAATGACGTCATCGCGATAGGGGTCAACGTGCCAGGCGTCATCATTCAACGCAGGTGAATCCTACTATAAACAAAGCTGTGGAAATAATCAGGTCAAAACGTGTCACTCTATGTCCCGAATCACCCGTTTATCGTGAGTTATAGAACCTAAATGACCCGTCTATTGTGAGTTATCAAACCTACTAACTACTAGTGAATTAACCGTCTATTGTGAGTTATCAAACCCATTAGTAAATTACCCGTCCATCGTGAGTTATCAAACCTACTAGTAAATTACCCGTCTATTTTGAGTAATCAAACCCTCTAAAAAAATAACCCGTTTATTATGAGTTATCAAACCTACTAGTAAAAGACCCATCTATTATGAGTTATCAAACCCCTTAGTAAATTACCAATCTATTGTGAGTTATCAAACGGACTAGTAAATTACTCGTCTTAAGGGAGTTATCAAACCTACTAGTAAATTTCCAGTCTATTGTAAGATATCAAACCTACTAGTAAATTACCCGTCTATTGTGAGTTATCAAATCTGTTGTAAGTTGATACTTGTAAACAAACCACCGAATTGCGACGGGAATATTGGAGTTTCCAGAAACTTTTTCCGTTCATAAAGCACACATATGTTATACAACACATTAAGACGTTTCCCAGTACACCCTGTCCTCATCGTATAAAATACCACATGGGCAGGGCAACATCCTCCCCCCCCCCCTCAGTACATATGATCCTCTACAGCACATACACGGTTAACGTACAATATTGGCAATAAATCTCGGCAACACATTATCAACATGACCAGAATCTCGTGCAGTAAATGCTGGACGGGGTGTTAGAAGTATTGGGGGGGGGGGGGGGGA
>MUZC01001455.1:284972-333500 GCA_002072015.1 Radix auricularia
GGGGGGGGGGGGGAATTCACAGTTAAATCAAAGACCAGGCGTTTTATGGGCTACTGTTGGGGTAAATGTTATCTTGACAAGGTAAAGTCATAAATAATGTTTATATAGACCACCCCAAACCCCACCCCGTCAACCTAAACTCAAGAACAAAAGTATTATTGTGAAGGGTAGGGCGGCATGGGTTTTCTTTTTAATAAATTATCATTATTTGAGTGCAGAAACAATGCTACAAAAAGCTAACGTGTGAGTTGACTAAAGATGAATTGGAACACGGCGCTTAGATTTGTGTGTACAAATACTGTGCACGCCAACAACTACAACATTTTGGTAGCTGACTGAGATATTATTAAAACAGGAAATTTCAACGTCAAATGTATTTGATAGGTGGCAGTGGAAGATAATGTTTCTTAGACCCATCATTGTTCACACTTTCATCACAAACCTACTTCACACCTTAAACCAAACCTTAACCCTAATTCGAATCATAACCCTAAACAATGTCCCCTGTAAGCAAAGCTGCGCAGCGCGGCTGCACAGCCACGCAGATATCTGACCGATACCGAGCAGCATTTTAAATTTACCGCACAGCAAATTTTGTAAATTATAGTACACAGAAAAATGGCTGCTGTGTAACTTTGCACACGAGTTGTTGCTTTAAAAAAAATGTTGCACACGAACCTACGAACGTTAGAAGGAGCACCCTTGAAATATAATGGTGGCTATACTCTTTGCTGCCATTAAAATATTTGGCTGTCCAATGGCCAGGCCAGTAAGAACAAAAACCCAAATGAGAGTTATCTTCTTATCTCATCTGTTACAGATGCTCCTTCTATACAGAAGATTATTGCGACCTACGTTTATATATGGTTTGTGTCTAGTCCTGCACTCTAATGAGAGTTTTAAATGATGATAAAGTGTTGGAATTCCTGGTTTCTTCAGGCAACAAATACCACGCCCGAATTTCGGACGGGAAGAAAGAAAATGTGTATGTGTTTGTTCTTAAATAAGAAAGATGTTTTTATCCTTATGTCTATCTGATGATTGTATTACGTTTTCTCTATGTTGTATTTGTAAATTAGAATCAATTGTTTTATGTATAATTACTAATTTATTCTTGGTTCTTCTATCCTCAAGTGTTTCAAGGTTTAATGATTTAAGTAATGGTGTTACTCTTGTCGGTTTTGAATATTCTCCAGTAATGAATCTTGCAGCTCTTTTTTGGATTTGTTCTAGTTCATCAATGTTTTCTTTGGTGGATGGTTCCCATACAGAAGATGCATAGTCCAGTATAGGACTCACCAGGGTGAGGTAGCATTTGAGATTTATATCTTTATTTCATTTGTAAAAGTTTCTTTTTATAAAACCTAAGGTTTTGTTTGATTTTTAGCGCATTTTCGAGATGTCGAAATCGCTATTGCACCCGTTTTGTCCGTCCGTCTGTCATCACCCTTGATCACAGCATCCATAAGTCCTAGACCCATGATGTATATATGTTTTTTGTATGTCCTGACCTGCCATTTGTGCATCAACACTCAGTTACTCGATCCGTTAAAAAACCCCGTTAAAACTACCAAAAAATATTTCGAATCGAGAGGTAACACTAGCGCAGGGAACGGCCGCCATTGCCGGAAGTCGAATGCACAATTCTTCAAGCATTGAAGAGTGGTGCGAAAGGGTGCAAAATAATTAGTTGTTTTTTTTTAGTTGACGTCATTAGAATATGTGTAAAAGTTTAGAGAGTTTTACGTCATCATTTGTGGTGACTTGTAGTTGGATTAAAGAGAAATTTTTTTTTTTTTAAATGTAAAGAAATGACTTTTAAATAAAAAAAATGTCAGGTATATTCATTACACAAGAAAATTCATAAAAATATGTCTAAAATCTAAACACTATTACTGATAACTACATAATTCTGATATCTAACATAAGTACTGATACATAATACGAAAATGCGCTAACACGTCCTGAATTCCAATAGGTACCAGGCTTAACATGATTTTTTTAATAACTTCATTGACATGGGGATTCTATGATAGTTTCTCATTTATTATGACTCATAAGTATTTTACATCTTTAGTTTGGGTTAGTTCTTTTCCATGTGTGAAATATTTTGAATTTATTTGTTACCTTTTCTTTGTTACTCTTAGCAATTGACACTTTTCTGGGTGGAAAAACATACTCCAGTTAGTTTCCCATTTTATTAATTCATCTAAGTATTTTGCTATCTTGTTCTGATTTAATTGTTCTATAGATTATACAATCATCAGCAAATAACCTAACTTTTGTTCCTGTTAAGATGTTGTTGGGTAAATCATTTAGTCTATATAAATTAAAAAAGAGTAAGTAAGTTACCTAGCACAGACGAAGCACAGTACCTTGTGGAACTCCTCCCTAGCCAAGAGTTCAGATCTGGCTAAAAGCTTAACTCATACCAATATACATCGACCTGAAATATTGTGTCTCTGTGTGTAGATATAACAGACTAAATGTTAAATTTTCCATTGGGGAATAATTAGTCTTATGCTAGAATTTAGATTTATGGTATTTCTTTTACAATTCTTATATAAATTTTATTGTTTGCTATAATTAACTCATTTTAATTTGAAATGGCTAAATTTATCCTAACATTGCATACTTGAACTTAGATTTGTTAACAATAATCACGTGACGTGAACTTAAAATGGTTACACTTATGTTAACATTGATTATTTATTAACATAATACCAATAAGCAATATAAATCTATACTCGTTTAAAGCACACAGATCGCCGTTAACTATTGAACGTACTTTCATTCAGCATGTACACCAACCTTCTAGCTTTGTACACCAACCTTCTAGGTTCATAGTAGTGTGTACACCAACCTTCTAGCTTCATAGTAGTTTGTACACCAACCTTCTAGGTTTGTACACCATCCTTCTAGGTTCATAGTATAGTTTGTACACCAACATTCAAGGTTTGTACACCAACCTTCTAGGTTCATAGTAGTTTGTACACCAACCTTCTAGGTTTGTACACAAACCTTCTAGGTTCATAGTAGTTTGTACACCAACCTTCAAGGTTTGTACACCAACCTTCTAGGTTCATAGTAGTGTGCACACCAACCTTCTAGCTCCATATTAGTTTGTACACCAACCTTCTAGGTTCATAGTAGTATGACATCAGCGTGTGGCGTGTCAAACTAGAAGTTCGTAGGTCTAGTAACAGCTTAGCATTAATAGAGCATGTCTGCAGTGTCTTTGAGTACATTTAGAACATTCAATAAAATCAAGTTCATGTCTTTTCTTTGGTTTAATTTCTCTTTCTTCCTTTCTGGGTTGGGTNAGGGGGGCGGGAGGGGGTAATTGAAGGAAGTTATTTTCTCAGTTGCCCGGAAGTGAATGATCACAAACGGGAAGTAAATGGGAGATTACCTTACAGTTCCGATTTACTTCCCCTTAATGCCCCAGAAATTAAATTATGCTCACATGTTGTCTCTGTATTACCCCACCACACCTCACCCTCCCCGCACTACTTTCGTCTGAACGCCTACAACCTTTTAATTCTTTCGCCAGGGAGTCAGAGGTTCTCAAGGCTTTGCCACTGTCGGCCCTCTCACTTTCCTTCAGCTGATGACACGAAACATTAGAATTAGAATTGATCACGTCATCACAGGGAATCAGAGGTTCTCAAGGCTGTGCCACTGTCGGTTCTCTAACTTTCCTTCAGCTGATGACACGAAACATTAGAATTAGAATTGATCACGTCATCACAACTCGATGCTTACTTAATAACTAACTGTTTTATAGACACGTTTTGTAGATGAATAATGTGTAAATGGGGTATGAGTGAGCCTGACAGAACCTAACAAAACATCAAACGTTTCAGCAAAGAGCCTTCCTTAACGAACAAATAGTACACAAATAAAACGAACAAATTTTTTTTAAACTTAGCTGCGGTGAAACACAAAGAGCCAATGAGAGCATAAGGTTTTATCAACCCTTAAAAAAAAATCGAGATAATTCACCTGTTTTTTTCCCCGTGTTTAAACATTCCTAATATTTATAATTACGGTATTAGTTCTAAAACTGCGTGTCCAATTATCTCCGCGACACCCCTCTAGACCTCGTAGACGCCACCCTCTCACCTTCCAATTCCGCGGACGGAAAGTGAGAGGTGAGGCGCCCTCGCCAAGCCGTCGTGTCACCAAAGTCGTCCCAACAGCTGACCGAACACGTCCCGCCCTGAAGGCCAAGTGATCCAAATTCCGTCCATTTATCACCACAGATAACCTCATGCGGCTGCCCGAGCCATCAAGTGGCGCTGACACAATTTTAACAAGCGGTAATCAATCTCCCTCGTGGGCTGTTGAATTTCACACGTGTGACCGGCACAATGGCCTGGATGCTGACCGTTGGCCATTGATGTGGTCAGCAGGGTAGCTCCTTTATATTGTCGGGGGGCTGTAACAATGTCTGAGCGGGAAAGGTATGAGGGGTTTGTGTGGTTGGGGGGGGGGGGCGTGTGGGAGAGGCCACGAAAAATGTCGTGTGGGAATGTGAATGGGGTGGGGTGGGGGGTAGTGAGTTTTTACAGTTCGAAGCCGTTAGTGCTTTATAGCGCGATTTCACTCTCAAATTTTTTAGATAATCACGTCACATGACAGCAAACAGCAATGCCTCATTGACCTGGGGCCGCACCTTTGCATTGTCGGCGAGGGGTTGGGGTGAAGGTGGGGGTATGGGGACCAGGTTTATGGTGTCATGTTGATTGCCAACTGATTCAACAAGTTAGAAATTAAAAGCAGATTTTGTAAAAAAAAATAAAAATATATAGATTATTTTCAGAATATTCTGGAAGAGTCTATTTTTACCACGTTATTTGTGTGAAATTTATTAGCATAATTAGCAATAAAATGATTTGTTTAACACAGAAAACATTTTAAAGCTAGAACAATATAGCTGCAATACATGCACCAAAGTTAATCCCATTCGTTATTACCTGACAATATATGAGATACAGTAAATTTGTTTTTAAAAAAACCAACTTTCAACTAATTTCGTGTTTGTATGTCGTTAACTTAAGTGAAGCCTAATTTTTCAGTGTGGTTGGAGTAATCTCGCTTGATCAAACTTTCATTTCCTCTTGAGAGTACTGCTAGAGACCAAAGAATGTTTATAGACTTAGTGACATAGACCCTAAATTCTTTATTTACTTGAGGTGCGACCCATGCAAACGTCATAGTTGAATAAGAAGAACTCATGCCATGTCTGTCTCTACCGTTAGTACCTTCTACACATTTAAGTACTCGTGAACTTCTACACATTTAAGTACTCTTGCACCTTTACACATATTTAAGTACTGGTGCATTTCTACACATTTAAGTACTCGTGCACTTCTACACATTTAAGTACTCGTGAACTTCTACACATATAAGGACTCTTGCACCTTTACACATATTTAAGTACTGGTGCATTTCTACACATTTAAGTACTCGTGCAATTCTACACATTTAAGTACTCGTGCACTTCTACACATTTAAGTAATATTTGGATACAATTTCATGTTTGGTTATAATTTCCAATTGGCTTATAATTTCACATGTGGGTATAATTCTCTTCATTTAGGAATGATCTAAAATTTTCTAGAATTTTCTATACTTGAATCTTTTGCAAGTTCTCCGTTAATCGTCAACCGATTGTAATGGAAGCAATTGTTGAGTTTTATCCTATTATTTTTGAATAGTGCGACATCACGTGATAGAGTGGGTCAACACCAGTGCCCCTCTTTACACTTATATCAATAATGGACACAGCCGTTGCTCTGGAATATTTAATTTTATTCTTTTAGAAAGTTTTTCCAAAAAACTAGTTTTTAAAAGTTTCTATGATGGGTGGTGGGTTGGGCTGGGGGTGGGGTTAAGTAATAACTTAAAACTGGAATTGATTAGAAAAGAAAAGTCTGAGCTATTTACTGGAACATAAATGAGGTGGAAAATAACCGAATTCGCGACTTAATCTTTTGATGGACATTAGCTACCTTGGCTGGCTACAGTACAGTTATTATAATTCATTATTCGATTTGAGACAGGATCTAAAAAAAAAAAAAAAAACAAGGTGTGATTTCACCGGGAACAAGACCCCCCCCCCCAACTGTACATTCTTCAACTATTCAACTACATATAAAAGCTACAAGGACGCACAAGCCAGCGCACAGCTTAGGTTCAATTGGCTACATGATTATTTGAGTAAGTCAGTGATTCGTCTGAGCACGGGTACGGTTAGTGGAAGGGGATTCTTTCCACTATCGGGGTGACGAGTGTTCACGCAAATAACTCCATTATGAATGTGACCTTTAATAAAAACAGGGTTTATATATATTTATATGTTGTGTAAGGATCTTTCATTGCGATATTACTTGCAAATACCTGGTGTACCGGCTAGAGATTGAACTATAACTAAGAAGTCAATTGGCTGAATGGATAGCGGTGGGCTAAAGGGAAATAATAAAACAAATACATTCTCTCCAAACAAAAAAATACATAGCCTCCCCTTTATTTCCAGAAGGTTCGTTACTTTATACACACGCACGTTAGAGGGAGTGAGGTGGAGAGGAAGGAGATTTCTTGTGAGTCCTAACGTTAACTTAACCCAGTCATGTGTTTAATGGTAGGATACGTTAATTTAACCCAGTCATATGTTTAATGGTAGGATTAGGATACGTTAACTTAACCCAGTCATGTGTTTAATGGTAGGATACGTTAATTTAACCCAGTCATATGTTTAATGGTAGGATACGTTAATTTAACCCAGTCATGTGTTTAATGGTAAGATACGTTAATTTAACCCAGTCATGTGTTTAATGGTAGGATACGTTAATTTAACCCGTTAATTTAACCCAGTCATGTGTTTAATGGTAGGATACGTTAATTTAACCCAGTCATGTGTTTAATGGTAGGATACGTTAATTTAACACAGTCAAGTGTTTTATGATAGGATACGTTAATTTAACCCAGTCATGTGTTTTATGGTAGGATACGTTAATTTAACCTAGTCATGTGTTTAATTGTAGGATACGTTAATTTAACCCAGTCATGTGTTTATTGGTAGAATACGTTAACTTAACCCAGTCATGTGTTTTATGGTAGGATACCACTCTCACACCAATACGTTATTTTAACCCACTCGTGTGTTCAACGTATGTGTTGTACCACTCTCACACCAGCACGTTATTTTAACCCACTCGTGTGTTCAATGTTATGTGTTGTACCACTCTCACACCAGCACGTTATTTTAACTTACTCGTGTGTTCAATGTTATGTGTTGTACCACTCTCACACCCGTACGTTATTTTAACAGACTCTTGTGTTCAGTGTTATGTGTTGTACCACTCTCACACCCGTACGTTATTTTAACAGACTCGTGTGTTCAGTGTTATGTGTTGTACCACTCTCACACCAGCACGTTATTTTAACCCACTCGTTTCTTCAATGTTAAATGTTGTACCACTAACACACCATTCGTACTGTTTTTACTCTAGATATAGCACATAATCTAGGGGAAAAAATAAGGCAAAATCTTTTTGGTATTCTTGTTTAAGGTATAGAGAAAACAAAATTTGCGTTATTCGTGAAAAAAAGGGTGGGTGGAGTAACTTTATTTCTGTAAGAGAAATCATACAAACCACCAACTCAAAGCCAACCCTGAACTCCAAACTATTTAAAATTTTAAAAAATCTTCCATGATAATCATAATAATAGTAATATAAGTTAAAAATCAATTTATAATAAGAGGACGAATAAATAAAAATAAACATGCCTTAAATTAAGGGGAGCATATCAAAATACATTTTAAAATGTTTGATTATAGCAGTTGTCTCTCTTACTTTTAATTTCACGTTTTCTGAGGAACCGTTTTCTGAAGTGAGGAGCTCTAGGTCTCTAGGTTCTAACGTTTGATAATCACTTTAACACATATTGATGTATTTTATGTTTAGTATATTGAAACCTAAAAATTAATGCATCTATATTAATCACTATGTAACTAAGAAGGTGCTCAGGCATGGGCGTAGTTAGGGATTTGTAGGGATTGGGGGCCTGGGGGCTCTTTCCTTTTTTTAAATATTTATTTATTTTTTTGGTGTGGGGGGGGGGGGGGGGNTACTTAATTGTTGTTGTTCGTGGGGGCGGTGGGTGGGGGGGGTGCTGCATTCATGGCGGTAGCGTAATATGCAATTTAAAAAAAAATGGGACACTACTTTTCAACTTTGGACTCCCCCTCTCTTAGCCACCCCACTGGGCTAAGGGCACAGGGGCACCACAAAACGTTGAAAATGCGACCGCCTTTTGAAAGACACATTATGATGTATTATAATTTTGTTTCTACTATTTTGTTCTCTTTTCGATAATGATTAGAATTTGTAAATTGTTCTGTTACCTTAAGTTCTAAAAGTAAATAGTTTAATATTTACTGCTTCATTTTTCATAATTGTCTTTCATGATAGCTAACGTTTGGTAGATTTATTACTGAGGGGAAAAAACACAATTTAATTTAATTTTAAATAAAAGTAATAAAGAAAAAAAATGAAACTCATTGTGATATTTATATAGGGTTATATATGTTATGTACTTTGGAACATGGTAATGAAGACAGCCCAAATTGGGGGGGGGGGGGGGGGGGNGGAGGTCATCTTTGTTATTTTGTTTGTTTACCAGCAGTCAGTAGAAGGTCCAATGTGGTCTTGTGCTTAGGTCTAAATACTACTTTAGCTTCAATCGCATCCATATACTTTGTAATATTGTCGAATAACTTAGGACCTTTAAAGAGATTTTTTTAAATAAATAAATTTTGTATTAATGAAGGATTTTAAATATTTCTCAATTAAACTCAAATTTCGGAGGGTTATTAAATTATGACACATTAAAAGATCTGAATGAAAGGGTTACCAATGAAATTCTATTAGATTCAGATCTTCTTAATTTCTTCCTCTTTTTCTTTTAAGAATATGAGAAACTTTGGGACAGTTTTGAAGAATGTCACTTGGCACGGTCTCTAGTTAAGCTCGTACTTCTAGTTTCCCCCAGCACTTTCCTTTTCTCTCACTAATTAATACTATTAAATGTACACCCCTTAAATATCTTTGTAACATATAGATCTAGTTCTAGATCTACTACTTTTTATTTTTATTGCTCTTTGAATTTTAACAAATTTTCTTTTCCGTGATAGAAGTCAAAGTAAGGATATCCCATTTATTAAATGATACTTGAATTGAAAATGTAAAGGTGGGTCATAAAGTTAGAGCCTTTTGCCTTTTGAATGAAACTATCTTTTCGATTTAAATTTAATAAGCACTAACTTTCTTCTAGATTCTAGATCTAGCCTAGAAATCTAGACTAGATCTAGACTATAGCGTTTCTAATTGTGTAACATCATTTTTTTATCTTCTTTTGTTTGAAAATCTAAAAATAGAAAGGTGATTTCCTTAAGGAGTTTTTAAGTCTGAAGATGACGTCAGAAATTCATAGGAAGTGACGATTCAGTCATTTGCATACAGAGGGCAACTTGGTTCATTCAAAGCACTACCAGAAAGGAAGTTGATGTTAAATTCCATAAATTTATTATTGTCAAAAGGATGTTAAGTTTTAAATGTTTACTTCAGGATGGCTAGCGAAGGGCCAAGGAGACATGGGCACATGAAAATTCGACTAACAGGTAATGTTTTATTTTCTTATACTTTCATTTAAAGAAAAAACAAGACCTGACAAAATATTACTACTATGAATGATAAATTTCTAGAGGGATTAAAAATGGCCGCCGCCGAGTCAGTTATGCCACTCAATTTGTATGTCTGCAACGACAACGCCAAATGCTTTAACCTAATTTTAGTGATCTTCCATGTCGAAGCAATAAAAAAATTTCGCCTTGTTGAAAAAAAATCTAATTAGAAATATTTTGTAAAGGGATTAAATGAATTTAAAAGACGAGCCCTATCCAAGGCTAGGCTAGGTAGTTTTGCCCACTAACACGACGTTTAAATAAAATAATAAAATAATAAAGTTCCTTTGTTATTTGTTTATATTTTATATTTGTTGATATTTAAATAAAATAATTAGCTTAATTGGAATTTATGATAATCGTGGAAATTCGGATGTATTAATTAGCGAAAAAATTAATTAGATTGAAAGTTGTTGGGCCCCTAATACTAGATAATAAATAAATTTATTGAAATTTTAATGGAAATTAATGTAAAGTTAACACTGTAAGACTGTAACTAACTGAGTAGCCTAACTGTACCAGTAACATGTAAATGTAAAGTCAAATTTTTAAAAATGTATTTGGAATTATTTGAATGAAGTATCACCATGGCTCATGGCCTCTAGTTCTAGGCCTAGGCTAAACTTAGTAAACTTAGTTTACTGGTAGTTTCGTATCTACTGAACCACATAATTATAATTGTCATAGTCATAGTCATAATAGTAAAAACAATTGCATTATTTATGTTTACTAAGTAATTAACCCTCTTACTTCTATAAAAATGTAAATGTCAATATTCATTGATACTGATACAGTATGTAGCTATTTTATCTTATTATTTATGTAAATGTAAAAAAGAAAAAATGGTAATCCTGCAGTTTCTATATTCTACAGGTATATTATTACTCAGTAAAATTTAATTTTCTCGTGAGAACTTACATTTTTTGATTTATTAAATGCACTATTATAATTTGTATTTAAGCTATTACCGTGCTAATTTGTCTTATTAATTTCCAAGGCTATTTTTCGGCTCTATATGATTCACAATCTGGTCACAATACATCCATTTTATTTATCTAGCACTCTCCTTGCCAGATATTTTTTTACCTGGAAAGACCCTACCTAAAATAAATTCACTGACTGAAGATGTTTTTTAAAAAGTATTTTCATCGTTTTTAATGTTCTTAGAATCTTTTAAAGTCTTAATTTAAAGACAATTTCATTTTTTATTTCATTACTAGATGAAGAAAAACCTTTTTGTTTACATGTGCACATTGAAATAAATTATAATAACAAGAGGAAAAAGTATGAAAGTGACAAAATATAAATTAGTATTAAATTTATTTTGAAAAGTAATCATTTGGCATTCTTCCGTCTCGCGAGATGATTGTGCATAACCGTTGGGTTGGGTTGCATTTTCTCGAGTGGCTGTGCAGTCCTATCCTTGAGTGACAGTCCTTACCACAGTTTTTACACACGAGTTCTGTGCTTCCAAATGTTTTGGCCTTACTCCTAGCTCTTCTGTCTGCAGCCTCCTCCATTCTTCGCTATTCGGCTTCTTTGACGCCCTCTTTGACAACTGTGCGCCAAGTAGATCGGTCTTCTGCCTTACACTCCCAGTCACTTGTATGTATTTTGGCTGCTTTTATGTTCCTTTGACAGACATCTTTAAATTGCAAGCGTGGGCGACCTGTTTTCCTCTTTCCTGAAGCAAGTTCACCAGATTGGAGGTCCTTCGGTATTCGGCCGGGGCTCATTCTTTTAACATGTCCTAGCCACTATTTTAATCGATAAAATAGCGATTAAAATTAAATATTTATTTTCGATTTATTAATATATAATTAGTTCTTAATAATAGTTGTTTTTTTTAACGTACAAACTATAAACTTCTCTATTTAAAATGAAAGATTTTAAAGAATAAGCTTTAAAATAAGCAGTTTTTATGAGGAAAATGATATAAAAAAAACACCAACATTGTTTTTACTTAATTAACAATGACAATTTAAAATTCATTGACATCAAATTGAACTACTTATATTTAAATATATCTCCTAAAAGTATCATTTTCTTAAATTAAATAATACAGTTATGGGCATTTTATGAAATTTTCAGTTTAATGACGTCATACATCATATTTTCAGTTTTAATCAAAATTGTCTATTAATTATTCTGTAATTTTTCAAAAGTTAACGATTAAATTTAAATTAATCGACAACAGCCCTAACTATATGTTATAAAATATATTTTATATTATTATCTTATTATGTGCCATGTCTTACAGTTTTAAATAATACTTAATTTTTAAAAATTTACTCATAAAGAATGAAGATTTAAAAATAGGTATTTTCTTTATTACCGAATGTCTATTACATGGAAATTATTTAATGGGGTCCATTGGAGTACAAAAAAACAAATGTTTTGAACTGATACAGTTATTCAATGAATAAAATAAAGTATTGAGTATTGTCTAAATACTAACTCCAGGTTATAGAGTTTTAGTATAGAAAGAATATTATATCTTGAAACAAATGTATGTGTGAGTTTGATGGCCTCAAGACTCACTGGAGTCTTTAGATAACTGAAAGTAATTGTTTTAGACTAATGTTTGTACTTTTTTGTGTTTTGTGTACAGACAAGAACGCTATATCATTGCCCGTTAGCTTTAATTAAACTTATTTTTAATTACCCAATTCCTTAGGGTAAGAATTAAACAATTTCTATGATAGCAGTTTCCTCTGTCATAAAGAAGTAATAGTATCAAGGGTTGATCTATTTTATATTTGTTTGTGTGCAACAACTTGGCTCCACTTACTAGTTGCATTCGAGAATTACTTCTGGTTTGTAATGTCACTTTAGCAACTGTGACTGACTGGTTATAAGCTTATGTGCTGTAGATTGTGTGCTTGTAATGTTTTTCCTGTCATTGGTAAAGATACCAGAAAGGGTTACAATTACCATAATGATAAATATATTTATTATAAAGTAGTTTGATTTGAACAATCTCTCTTTTATCAATAGACGTTTAAGAAAAAACACATTCAACAATGATTAAAAACTATTAATTCACCACACTCCCTGAATATTTGTATGAATATAACATTCAAAAGACATTGAAAGTTAAAGATGATACACTAAAGCAGGGATGCCCAAACTTTTTGCATGGCGGGCCATATTCCTTTATCAAAAGATATTCGCGGGCCGGATTAAAATAATATAAAAATGACATATTATGGTGAGTTTTTATTGTAAAATTTTAATGTGAATTGTGAAACTGAGATATTTGAATACAGTAAATACGTGAGGTCAGGCTCAATGACATGGTTTTGATGCGCATGATATCACGTAGTTGAGAGTCACTTATTCTCGTCCTCACACAGATCTTGTTAAAATTCATAACTGAAAATGTCTACTTACACAAGTATGTCGAGCCAAACAAGCTAAGCATTTTTTAAAAACAGATGTTCGAATTCCTTTTAATCTCTCTTTAACCATGAAGCTTACTCTAAAAAGAGAAGAAATTGTCTGCTGCGACACTCAGCATCAGTTTACAGCTCAATGATTTCCAGCTGCAGATTGCCGCAGTATTATCAAAATCTACAGAGAAATATGAAGATTTAACAAAAACAACCATGTTTATCTTTTCAATAGTTATTAAGTCATGAAAGCGTCTTTGAAATTCATCAGCCAAGGATGTGATATCTGCATCATACCTATGCATTTGCCAATTGAAGCTTCTTTCTGGTAAACTTGTCATGATTTCCTGCAGTGAGGGGAAATGTGTGGTATTAGGCTGCATTTGAAAAAGTTGCCTTTGAAAAATTTGCAGCTTGTTCCCAAAGTCCTTGATGTGTGAATATAATTGGCTTACCAGTGCATTGTGCCCTTGGAGAATTGTGTTAAGAAGGTTTATATGTCTTTTCACATCAACCGAAAATGCAAACTATGCAAGACAAGCAGCATCAGATAGTTCTGGAAATGTTTTTTTCTTATCTTCCATGTACTGCCCAATTTCTTTTTTAATATGTAGACGCGCTGAAGTGCTATCGCCCCGACTAAACCATCGTATATCATTGTCATACATAACATCTTTGTATTCTCTCTGGATGTCAAGAAGACTATGCTAAAACTGGCTGTGAAACAGGGTTTTAGAGCAAATAGAGATCATATCCTTTATCACTTGCTTAAGGACACGATCACATGAAAGGTGTTTAGCACAAAGAACTTCTTTATGAATGATACAGTGAAGTTTAAAAATTTTGCCAGCCTGACTAAGCTGACTTTGTTACAGACAAATTTTGCTAGTCAACTGTGCTCACGAGTCATGGCGATAGCCATCAGCAATAAATAAATATATCGTTTACTTGGTTATTTAACGTCACAAACAGAAGAACAAACAGAACCAAATACATTTGTTCCCCTTGTCAGTCTTTAAGACCGAAGTCTAATAATTGGTAAACAATACAATGTTATCGACTTTTGCCATCCTTTGACGTTATCAAAACGGTAAAACTTGTCGACTTTTCTTATAATTAATGTTGCTAAAAAATAATACGTTAGTTAAGTAATTATTTCAGATGAGGTCGCGGGCCAGTAAAAATTGCTTCGCGGGCCGGACTTTGGGCATCCCTGCACTAAAGCATCATAACATGCCATGGTTTGGGTAACAGGAGTTATATTCCTTGCATCAAACCAGACAGTAGTGTCAATCAAGTGCCCTCCACACTTCAACCATTTCCAAGGCCCCTTCTTCAGTTCAATTTAAATGGGCCTAAAGCAGTTTGTATCAGGGCATCAAGATTTGGTCCACAAACACAATTGTAAACACTTAATTCATTTAGTTGGATATATTGTCCACTTTTCTCAGCAGCATCCCCAAATCAGATCTTTAGTAAGTAACAACTGATTGAGTCATTAATACTGTTTTTTTGCTATTATATCCTATGTCAATCATATACCCGTATATATTTGTGGATCCCTAATGTCAACTTTGACACAATAATTACTTTTTGATGAAATGTCCTGTTTTCCTGCTTGCTTTTGTTTTTTTATTTTTAACCAGTTAGTTCTTTTTTTACCCTATGTTCTCTCTAAGCTGCAGGGCCTTGCAGCTATCTAAAAGACACGCAATGAAGTTACCCAGAAAGTTTTATTATATATATAATAGCCCAGTGGTGTGGGTATGTTTGTAACGTAACGCTCAAGAGATGTACCACAGTCTACAGCAGTTAGTTTAGTTGAAAAATCGTGTTTTGATGAGCACTGTAAAAATATTTAATAGGATGACGTCATTGTTTGGTGTGCATCGGTGCGCAAAATACGGTGCGCAAAATACAACCCCTATTATTATTATTAAATAAATACTTTGCGTACATTTCATAAAGTTTAATAATTCGTATTTATCAAAAAAGGACAAGTTAGTTGGTATTTAAAAAAAAGGGGGCGCCGCAGGCGCCACGGCGCCCGGCACAATCTATCAAAAAAGGACAAGTTAGTTGGTCTTTTAAAAAAAGGTTGGCGCCGTAGGCGCCCAAAAAACGGGGGCGCCGCAGGCGCCACGGCGCCTGGCACAATCTAGTAATGATAATATGCGTTTGATGGGTGTAGATGTAAAATAATTTGTCAAAGAAAATATGAATAATTTGCAAGCGATTTTTTTTAAAAGCAAGAACCAACCATACGTAGAGGGAACATTGGTTAGACTATAGCATCATATCAGGGAAAAGGAACATTGATTGTAGTGTTTGACTATAACACTGTGTAGCCCAAAGTGCTGTGTCTTATATTGTACATTAGAGATGTTATCTATGAATGTTTTTTTGTTGTTTTTTTTAAAAATTTTTAACAGTGCTTCCTTGATTTTCTTTTTAGTTTCTTATTATGGCATCAAAAATTTTAAGGGTATTGCTACATTCTCGCACTGTTCTATCATTGTCCAACCTTAGCTATACGGCAATATTTTTACACTGTTCTATGGTGTCCAACCTCTGCAATACTGCATATATTGTCAATAGACCATATAGCTTTGAAGCTAGACAAAATGAACAAAATATATAATCAGTGACACCACTTTCTGGGTTATGATGGTGGCGACATGATTTATAACAATCGGCGAAGAACGAGCTCTAAAGCTATCGTCTAATAAATGATATGTTAAAACTGTAGCTGTCTCAGGCTATCCTAACCTTGTAACTTGATATCATTATCTCAGCATATTGTTGACTAGTGACCACCAGTGGAAGAAGGTATCTCATATATCATCATCTCAGCCCATAGTGACCACCAGTGGAAGAAGGCATCTCATATATCATCATCTCAGCCTATAGTGACCACCAGTGGGAGAAGGCATCTCATATATCATAATCTCAGCCCATAGTGACCACCAGTGGAAGAAGGCATCTCATATATCATCATCTCAGCCTTTTGTGATTACCAGTGGAAGAAGGCATCTCATATATCATCATCTCAGTCTATTTCAGCCTATTGTGGCCACCAGTAGAAGACGGCGTCTCATGGACTGTTGGGCATAATCCACAGAGGGGGCTGGTTCTATAAAGTTAAAGGACCCATGACTGAAAGTCTCTTATCTCGGTGCTAGCAAGCCTGTCGTAGACATCAGCTGTTCCAGTTACTCAATCTTATTTTGGCCTTTGTCCCCGTCAAAGGTCACCCCCCTCTGGTTTCTCCTATCTGATGACCTTCTCACGCCCCCTCCTCCCGCACCCCTCCGACATGCATTTCCGCACATTTCCTCAGATTTGCTCCCATGTCGGTAAATGTCAGAAGAGAGTATTATCATAGAGTGAGGTATTAGTATTGAAAGACTTGTTAGCCAACTATGCGCCGGAAATCATGTCTCACCAAATCCTCGACATTAACACCACGGAAATAGACAATCAGTGCAACTCACTCTTTGGAATAGTCAACCAGCGCGTCATGAAACGATAGTGGTTAAATGAAGAATTTTCAAGGGAGAGTAAAATGACACTTGAAGGAAAATTAGCGTAGTTTTAATATTTTTTTTTAAAAAAAGTGTAGCTTCAAATCTTAAATTTAAGAGTAGCTTTGCTCTGTTATGCTAAGACACATATATATTGAAATGTTCTATAATATTGTTATTGACAGTATTAATGAGAAACCATGTGTAAGTTTTTGTTTAAATAGGATTGTTAAATAGGATGGACGTTTTTTTTTGGACCGCATTTTACCGCATTTAAATAAATATAGTTGTTGGTTACTGAACGTATAACAATTCCTTAAAAAGTGTAACCAACAAATGTTTGGGGTTCAACCGAGTTATAGAGACCCTCACTATTTTCCTTTTTTAAAGGTTTGACTTCTTTTTAAACCACGAGAGTTGTTTCTGTGTGTGTGTGAGAGAGAGAGAGAGAGAGAGTTTGGGGGCGGCAAAATATTGAAAAGTACTTGGCAACACCAATCCTAGGGGCCAATAATTAGCGAAAGTTAAGTAATGGAGCCCAGTGAAGGCTGGGGTTGGTTGGTGAAGGTTTGGCATGAACTTATTTCTCCTTTATTTGATCAGTTTTGTAACTGTTATCGCTGGTCATCGCCTGTCGTCCCATCTGGGACATATGCAACGAAAAAAAGGCTCCCCAGGCATCCCGGTCCTGCGCCAATCTCTCTAGCTGTCCCCAGTTGTGCCCACTCTTTTTGGAGTCTGCCTCCAGTTCCCTTCTCCAGGTCATTTTGGGTCGACCTCTTTTCCTCTTGCCCTGGGGTTCCAAGTGAGGGCTTGTCTCAATGCTGGAAATAGGGTTTCTGGGGTGTGGCCAATCCATCTCCATCTGAGCTTGCGTATTAGCTCTTCCACTGGCTCTTGTGTGCGTTGGCAGATGGTCTCGTTGATGACGACGTTGGGCCAGTGGATTCGGGGAAGTGTTCGGAGACATGTATTTATTAATCTTTGAAGCTTTTTCGAAACGGCTGCTGTTTGCCATGTTTCTGCTCCATATAGCAAGACAGGCTTCATTGTGGTGTTGAATATCCTGACCTTTGTCTGGAGGGTCAAGTTGTTGCAGCTCCAATTTTTTAAAGCTGTTTAAATACTGTTCTTGCTTTGCCAATTCTTACGTCGACGTCTGCCCCTCCCTGTGATGCTACCGAGGTATGTAAAGCTATCCACCCCCTCCAGATTCGTTCCTTCCAGTATTATTGGGGTGTTGCTTGATGTATTTATTTTAAGGACTTTCATTTTCCCTTATGGCCAACGCAAGCAGAGGACTTCGCTGCATCTTTAGAGTTAGTTTTCTCCTGCATCTGTCGTTGTGTGTGTGGGTTGTTACTGGTACATCACATCTATTATCTCGTGTTCAAATCAAACTACTCTAATGCCATATAGTTGATTTCAGATATGCCCTGTCAGGGCGGAGGTTACATATTCTTTTCCTACTCATGCCCTCCATATCTTACCGAGCTTCTCTGTCTATTCACTATTTCGTCAGCTACACGCTCTTCACAGATATTATCCTCTGTCTGGTGGCAGATATCCCTCACTTTGTCTTATATCCTTTAATATTCAGACTAGCAGCATGATATTGTCTTGAATTTAACGTGCGTGATTTTCTCGGTGTTCTACATCCTAGCCTGCCAGTGCCAATGGTATGATTTGTATAGTGCTCATGTTCGTATTTAAGGCGTTGTTTTATCGTACATTGAAAACTCTAGACTAGCACTACCATTATCTTAGTGTTTGAGTTTGAACCGCTTTAGACACGTTTTAGAACCGGTGCCCCCACCTCCAGATGTGGACCATATCTTCCCTTACTAAGACCGCCCTCGCCCTCTGTCACTTTTAGTCTGTCTAGCCTGCTGGTCGCTGGTCTGACCTACTTATTGATCTGCCCTGACGTCGGGAGGGTTCCAAGAGGCAGTTGAAACTGATCAGCCCTGACCAGGCACGCATTCCATTTAAAGCTGCCGACAATTGTGTCCTTCCCACAGCTTTGTATGGGTGGCCAAGATTCATCAATATAATATGCAAACGTGAGAAATGCAGTTTTAGCATTATACGCTTTGATTGTGTGTGTGTCCGGGTCCGCCCATGTCGTGTTCCAGCAGCTATATCACTTGAACTAATATGATCCTCAAGTACACAGAATATGAGTTCCATCACTGATATATTCTGTCATAGATGGCGATATTGAGACGAATGGCAAGGTTTGAAAGACACCCCTCCTCGTTTGTCACTGGCACTAAATGTTTGTAAGGTGACGTCACTGATGTTTTCAAATACACGTTTGAACAATGAGAAATTAAAACTGAATTTTAACGTTTCCATTTTCTCTTTGACACCTGGAAGGGTTCACGGTTTATGGAGAGTTTGGCCAGCGTTCGTCCGAATTTTGTGATACGCCATGGTTATATGAGAATGGGAATGCCAGTGAGCAGTGGTCAGGGAGACTATAATAGCTGGCATGAGGGGGAAGTTGTTATTTTGACTTGGTTGTTAACCGTTGTGGTACTGGGAATACATTAGATACACGGAAGCTGTTTAGCCAATATCATATAGTCAAATTGTCCCCACTTGACACTCTAGGACAGTGTGCACTTAAAATAGCATCTTCTTAAATGTCTCAATTAAGGACACGCATAAGATCCACTCAGTCATTGCATGTTTAGTGACCATCCCTTAGTGTGGGATAAGTGTGGAAGAGGTTGGAAATAATGTATTATAAATTGGGGAATGTGTTGGAAAGTGAAAAATTGTTAGAAAATTGTATAGTTATAGACGATGATCCATGAGAGAGGGAGGGCACCCTGTTTGTAACTGAGAGCCATCTAAATATTTTAAAAAATGTCGAGAGCCGCATCGACATGCTATGGGTTACGAATCTATCTATCGACTCTCAATTACAGATTCCTTTAGTGATTGATTTTAAAAAATATTTTATTTGAATTTAATGATTTAAAGGTTTTAATTTTTTAAATCCTCCTGTATGTTGAAGAAATATGTTCTTTATTTGCTACACAATCAACAAATATTTCAATAAGTAAAATGTATGAATAGAAACCCACTGCAAATAGACTCATTGTAGTCAACATGAATTGTTATGATTCTGCCGAGAAGCCTTTGCATTAGACAATTTCTTTCAATCTGGTTGGCAGCTAGTATGTGTGGTGCGAAGTTCTGCCCATGTAATGTTGTTTAGCACGAGCAGTATTTTAAGGGATGGTATAGTTGCCTCGGCTAAAGTAAAACCTCCTTTGCTGAAATGGGGTAGTATTCTTGTATTCTTCTGCTTCTGACACATCACAGACTTTTACTCAGCAAACTTGATTTTTCTTCATTCAAAACAAGCTGACATTGTCTCAACTTTTGTTTCGTTCATGTTTTTTTAAATTTAAAATTATTTGTATATAATATATTTCCAACGAAAAGTCTTCTGTTCATAATTTAAAGTTTTTAGCGATCCTTAATGTGAACACAGTAGAGCCGCAGTTTGGCCACGGTAGTGATCTATGAAAGCTTCCCAAGGAAATACCCACGACGCACAACTCACAGATGATAGGTTGTCATACTTGGGGCTCGTCTGACCGTTGCTAAGATTTAGGCTAAAATTATATTCTAAATATCGCCGGAACTCAAGCTATAGTGGTACGTGAAAACCAAATCCATTCACACTTCATCCATATGTTCCAAGTGTGTAACTAACCTTCATTTTTATCAATGTCCCATCCTTTATTGCAACAGCTATTTCGGCCAACTCTAAGTGGAGGGGTGGGGTGTGTGGGAGCCATTGTTTTTGAACATCAAATCTGGCGCCTAGTGACCCGTGACACTGTGCCGAACTCGCGTGCGGCAGTTGGCATCCAATGAGTCAGAGGGCAGTTTTTATCCTGACAGATTGATGCTGTTGTTTTTTAAACACGTGGCTGGCGTCAACGAGTCGTCGGGATTTATCGCTTCGAGACCATTAGATCGAGTGGTAGACGGTGCCCGCCTCTGAGCCGCCTCACATTATCTCCCACGTCATCAGTTGTCATTTGTGTCAACGGACTCAGACCTTTTGCTCATGTGATACGTTTCAAGTACCCCCATTCAACATACGCGCCTTGGTTAGCTTTTCATCCACGAAAAAGAGCTAGTCATTTCCTTAACAGGTTTTTGAAATTGGTCAAACAATTTTTTTTTAAATTAGAAAAACAGTTACACACATACATATACATGCCTAATCAATGAGAAATAGTAGTGCTTAATTAACTTCAGAAACTGGTTTTAGGCTGACAAAATAAAGCAACGATTGCCCTGAAGCAATAATAAAAAAGTACAAAAATATGTTTCATTATTATGAGACAACAACAAGAATTAAGTGGTACCTCCCATAATTTTATGTCAAATTTATGTCTTATCTTAGATATAAAGACGCTCCTTCTATGCAGAAGATAATTGCGTCCACAGACCATGAGAGATGATCTGTTGGCAAGTGATGCAGCGGTCACAGGCCACGGCTATAGGGGTTCCACGCATTACCCCAGCCGCCTAACTATTTTCTAGTTAGGTACCCATTCGGAGCTGGGTGACTCGGGGACTCCTCAGGCCCCGAGAACAAATCCTCACCTTCGTGTGGATTCGAACTCGTGACCATCGGTATGACAGTCGAGAGCGCTACCTCTCGACCACCACGTCCCATGTCGCGGTCTACTTATGATGTATCAAATACGGTCTGATGGTTAGTCAATAAACAATGTGCGGGCTCATGTCTTACTTAGTTCCTGTTTTGACCGTACGGCGAGGTCATCACGACACAAAGTCGGATAGCTTATTTGTTGGAATTTATAATCATGCATGACAGGGCACAAGCAGCAGAAGACAAACTAGATCTGTACATAACTACATAGTCCTACTCATAGATCTACAGCTTTTCATACACAAGACTTAAGTAATCCTCTCTATGTTTACCCCGCATCTTTTGATTTGTTATTGTGGGTGGTGGTGGTGGCATATTTACTTTGTTTTCTTTTCATTTCATTACTGGGTTCGTGACGTGAACAAAGGGGCCGGGGCAGTCCGCCCATGAAAACATCTTCATTACGCCGTGCACTCTTATCCTGCTGTCAACAAACCTTTTGTGACAACTTGCTTTGGTCAACTTTCATTGTAGGAACACAAACTAGACATATTTTCACCATGGCTCGTTCTTGACGGATTTGTTCAGATTTGAATTTTTGTTGTTGTTGGTTCAACGTGTGATGATAGTGCTAGCAGATGAGCGTTGTGTTGATTTTGGAGTATTGGTAACTGATCTAAAGACTTGTAACATGTATTAGTGGAGTTTTGGTAACTGACCTGGAGACTTGTAACATGTGTTAGTGGAGTTTTGGTAACTGACCTGGAGACTTGTAACATGTGTTAGTGGAGTTTTGGTAACTGATCTGGAGACTTGTAACATGTGTTAGTGGAGTGTTGGTAACTGATCTGGAGACTTGTCACATGTGTTAGTGGAGTTTTGGTAACTGACCTGGAGACTTGTAACATGTGTTAGTGGAGTTTTGGTAACTGATCTGGAGACTTGTAACATGTGTTAGTGGAGTGTTGGTAACTGATCTGGAGACTTGTCACATGTGTTAGTGGAGTGTTGGTAACTGATCTGGAGACTTGTTACCAAAGTTCCCTCTAAGGATCGTTGGACCGTGTGCTGAGAAGAAAAAAAAAGAAAAACAACTCATGTGCAAAGTTGCACTGCACCCACTTCTTGTGCAATATTTAAGTATATTTGCTGTTCATAATTCTAAACTGCTGCGCGGCGCATGTGAAATATCTGTGCGGCCGCACTAACTGTCACGTCTGTTATTGGAGCAATGGTAACTGTTCAATTAACTCGTCACCTGTGATTTTGTGTCTCCTATGATGCCCACCTATGATCCAATACCACCTGGGACTAGGATGGAAGTTTGCTGCTGGACGTGGGGAGACTTGTACCCCGAGCACACCCTCCTCCACATTCAGTGTAAACACGAGTTATTTTGATTCCTGTTATTTTATTATGTACTATATCCCTCTGTTGACTTTTTAAAGATTAGCATAGTAATTAGTTGACATATCACAAGTTAACATATCACCACCTTTTTCTTCCACAGTGCTTTGTGCCAAAAACATAGCCAAGAAGGACTTCTTTCGTAAGTGGACATTTTTCATATCATTAATAACTAAGGTGTTTTCTTACACAGATTTATGTTCAAGGTTATTTTGTCAGCTACACATAATGCAATCAACATTTGTTTTCTTTATACCAAAATGTCACCCACACTTCATGCTTTGTGTTATGACAGTCCGCTTTCCATGAATCTGTTAATATTTGTTGTTTGTTATTTTAAAGGACTTCCTGACCCCTTCGCCAAGATCACAGTCGATGGATCTGGTCAGTGCCACTCTACAGATGTCTGTAAAAACACGCTTGACCCCAAGTGGAACCAGCACTATGACCTGTGAGTAGATATCCACTAAATTCAGCCCTACTAACTAGTACTAACCCACCCCCACTCCCGCTTAGCATTAGTATTCAGTCCCAGGTTGTCTTTGTGTCTGCTGACTCTCAGTTTGTGTTAGGATCAATGTCTTTGTGTTGTGTGCGTCATAGACTCCCAGTTTGTGTTAGGATCAATGTCTTTGTGTTGTGTGCGTTATTAGACTCCCAGTTTGTGTTAGGATCAATGTCTTTGTGTTGTGTGCGTCATTAGACTCCCAGTTTGTGTTAGGATCAACGTCTTTGTGTTTTGTGCGTCATTAGACTCCCAGTTTGTGTTAAGATCAATGTCTTTGTGTTGAGTGCGTCATTAGACTCCAAGTTTGTGTTAGGATCAATGTCTTTGTGTTTTGTGCGGCTTTTCTTTTTGTTCTATTTGTCTCTCTGTGCTTTTCGACACACCTATTTTTAGCAGTTTGTTTAGAGGCTTTTCCTCGCGGGCTTTACATAGGTTCTTGTTTGAATCACACATATTGATGGCTAAAATAGTAGCAGTGGGGTGGGTCACTAGAGTTGGTGTTAGAGCTCATGGTCTTATCCCTTCCTGACTGGCACTTTTGACCTCACCCGAGCCTGTCAGTGCCAAATAACAGGAACATACATAATTTAATAGTTTGGTATCACCCTTTGTGATGGTGTCACCCCTTGTTATGGTGTCAACCCTTGTGATGGTGTCACCCCTTGTGATTGGGTCACTCGCTGCGGACTAACCCACTAGCACCCCCCTAAAGACGATTCTGAATAGTAGTCAAGGATTAAGACACTTATTGTTGCGAGTAGGGAAATTTTGATTCTTTATATAGTCGCTGCTGTCCAAAAAGCGTTGAGATAGCCAATGATCGAGATAACCGAAAACCGCCATGGCGACAACATTAGCCAGTGCTTGAAATCATAAGCGACCTACTAATTACATACGTATATAATAATAAATTAAAACTATACATATGGTCAACTAAAATAAAGTTTTTCCTTACCATTGTTTCAATATTTAAAAAAAATTTATATATATTTTTAATTTTTATACACATTGTAATATTTTTTATGAATTAGCAAGTTATGAGTAGTAGTAGTAGTAGTAGTAGAGTAGTTACAAGGTTGAATGAATGAATCTTCACCAGGGACAACTATTCAGCACATGGTATATATCAACTATGGGGGTTTAGATCCCTTATTTTAGTATATTATTAATTAATTAATAATTAGGCTTTAAAATAGTCCTTGGGAATTAAATTAAATTTCAGTCCCTCTAAGCATTTAAAGCTTAATTATCAATTATTTTAATGTTATTAAGCTTAATAATTGAATTTATTGTCGGCGGTGGGACATTCCATGATTGAAAATTGTCATCTCTTTCTAACGCGGGTAAAACTAACAATATGACCAATTTATCCAAGGTCAATGAAAGTGGAGCAGTTGGATCTGTTCACGATACAACAGGACATTAATATAACATGAATTATTTTAAAAGTCATTATAAAAACATAAATTAAAAAAAAATAGCTTAGATTTGTCTGTCAAGATGTCTACATCATGAACGTGTGCAAAATTTGATGAGAAAATAATCTTTTTTTAACGGGTATATGGTCATGGTGATTGTAATAAAGTACGTGGAGTGCCATATTTGGCCATCTTTTGTGCTCGAGACAGTAGGCTTCAGGAACATATCGTCATCTTTTTCAGTCCCGTAACCGTTGCGGTCGTTGGGGAGGGGGGAGCGCATGGAGACATCAACATACAACGATCTCCACATTTGCGGCGGCCAGTAATTCATTCAACTTCAGCCCTGTCTATTGTTTTGTGTTGTCAAGCCAAATCTTCCGCTGTCGACCTATTCGCCGCCCTCTTCTACAGAGCCCTGAAGGATGATTTTTGTTCGGTCATCATGTCGCAGGTCGTGCCCAAACCATGCCAGCTTTCGTCTCTTAAATGTCGCTGTAGTGGTTTCTCGACGACCCGCAGTGGAGCTTATTCTGTCCCAGTCATATCACTCGTTGGTCTTGTGTTCTAGACAAGATATAAGAAAATAAAAATCAAAGTTAGACCGTTGCGGTTTCCTGTAAATAGGGCTCGCATTTAAACAAAGGTCCAGATAAATGGATATTCGTAGTGGCTTACCACAATAGATAGGCAATAAGAGAAAGGGCCACAGTTATTCCTTAAGGGCGCGGTGACTCAGTAACTGACATAGTGAATGAATTGCTATGACCATCTTAGACATCTGATAGTTGGCCAGGCCTGTTCCTCAATTCTATTAATTACCACTAAACAAATGTCTATCTCTGTATTGAGTCGATTATTACATGTGTAATGTATCAAAGCAGAGATCAAGAGCATTAGCTAAATTGCGATATGTTTCACAACAAAGCAACTAAAAATAGATATTAAAAGAGCTAAAAGATAAATTTGCAATAGCTTCATTTAGTTTTGGTTGTACAGTCGGACGTCGCTAAGTCGAACTCTGATAAGTCGAAAACCTCCTTATATCGACACGGTGGTCGAGTTGCAGCGCGCTCGACTGGCGTACCGATGGTTACGGGTTCGAATCCATGTGAAGGCAAGGATTTGTTCCCGGGGCCTAGGATGTCCCTGAGTCACCCAGCTCCGAATGGGTGGGTACCTAACACTAGTTAGGCGGCTGGGTAATGCGTGGAACCCTCATAGCCGTGGCCTGTGAACGCTGAATCACCAGCCAATAGATCATCCGTCATGGTCTGTGGACGCAATTATCTTCTGTATAGAGTATAGAAGGAGCGTCTGTGTATGTAAGATGAGATAATTGTTAAGTCCTGACCAAATTCTGCGCCTAGTACGCCATTTTCCCTTACCCGAAAACTCCGTAAGTCGATTTTTTTCGGGTCTCTTTGAGTTCGACTTAACGAGGTCCGACTGTATTATAATAGAAGACAAAATTATATACCGTTTTTATAGACGTTCTTTCAGCCCAACAAAGTTGTCTCCAGGGGACAAAAATGACAGGTGGTTTGGGAGGTTGATTGATTATGATGTCAACATGTTGTGTTACATTCTTGTTGGCGTTATCCAGTCCACCGATGATTTCCGTACAACGTGTACTACAGTAGCAGATCTTCAGTCAAAACACATAAACATTTCTCATTCTTTACAAGACAACTGCTGTTCCAAGTGGTATTCCTATTAAAGATTATTAAACTCCAGCGTCTAAAATACTCTAATTATTTTTAAAGTTTGAATACATGGTAAGAATTAAAAAAAAAAACACGTAAACAAGTTTTTCACTATGAATCCTTTAAATACGAGACATAACTACAAGGATGTTCATTATAATAAGCAGGGCAAAACAATCCGAAAATACAAAATTCTAGTTAGACTCTGTCTCGTAAAATGTGTTAGATCTAAATATAATGCGCACTGATCGTACATGAATATATTTTTAAAAAGTACTGTCAATGTAATGCGCACTTTTTTTGCGCGACATAAAAGGTTGTTGAACATATTACGCACCACAGCACGCTATATCAAAAAATTAACATGATATGAAGAGATAAATAAAATAATTTAAAAATTCAATTACTGTCAATTCGATCGATTTGAAATTTTGACACATCATTTTTATCATTGGCATGAGTCTGCCTGCAAAATTTCAGCTCGCTAGCGTACAAGAAAGTGGCTTGAAAATCGATCCAAAGTTTTTTCGACAAGGTCGCACGGTCGGTCGGTCGCACGGTTCAGACACAAGTTAATATAAAGGATTTAAAAAAGTGATTGAATCGTTTTAAATTTTGAATTCACCTTCATTTAAATTCGACGAGTTTAAAAACTGGAGTGTAACACCGCCATCGTAGATTGTAACACTGTCACCGTAGATCAGTGTTAGCGAACCATTTTGGGGCCAATTGCCAACATTAAACCAAAACCCACTTATTTATATATAGTTCCGTGCCGCCTGGTGAGATTGTGCGTGCCTACTGTGCCACGCGGGCTGTAGGTTCGCCATCACTGCCATAGATTGTAGTACATTTCACCAGCGCTTTTATCAATAGATTATTGCATTGTAGACGTGGCCAAAGGATTGTTAAAATAGACCAGAGGATTGTAGAAATACCCTTATAGATGATTGTAGAAATTTTCCAGAGAATTGTAGATATAACCACTAGCATGTAAATACTGCCAATGAGCTTGTAGCAATTGAACTGATGAGTTAACTGAAAGGTCTAATAGGTCCCTACTTTGGCGGTCTGCTTTGAGCTGACGAGTTATCTGAAAGGTCTAATAGGTCTCTACCTTGGCGGTCTGCTTTGAACTGACGAGTTAACTGAAAGCTCTAATAGGTCCCTATCTTGGCGGTCTGCTTTGAACTGACGAGTTAACTGAAAGCTCTAATAGGTCCCTACTTTGGCGGTCTCCTTTGAACTGAGTTTAAGGACCCAATGGGTTGCATGAGTTTGTCATTAGTCTATGAATGATATGAAAGTTCTTATCCTATTATTGTTGACATTATTCGACACCAATGCAATATTTATCTGATGTTGTTACGACAACAATGCCATTATTATCTAAACTGCTTTCTCTTCGCTGTCCATCAGGTTCGTGGGTCACACAGATTCCATCACCATCAGTTTGTGGAACCACAAGAAGATCCACAAGAAACAAGGAGCAGGCTTCCTTGGATGTGTTCGGATTATGTCCAACGCTATTCACCAACTCAAGGATACGGGATGTAAGTCTTATTACATAGCTGCAAGAAATGGTTAGGATACCCAGACATTAACATAGATCTCAAATAGATCTATGAATTAACGCGCACTGACTGACAGTATATATTGGCACATGGACCTCATAGTTATCATTATGACAAGGTGCATGTGTAGATACCACTCCTAATGTCAGTGTGGAAATAGTTTGAGTGTGAGATATTAAGTCAGGTAACCTTCCTTAAATGAAAGGTGGTATAGTTGTCTATGACCAGTGGTTCTCACTAAACCTGCGTGAACATTGGTGTATGATATGACATTATTATTTTCCTTTTTTGAATAAGCCCATGGTAATTTTTAAATATATTTATTAAAAAATTTCCTGCACTCCCGACAAAGTTCGTTAAGAGTGATACAATTATCAGTTGCATCATTTCATTAAGTCCACAACAATTATGATACCCAAGCAACTTAAATGTGCTTTATTCAACATATGTATTCCGAATTACTTGAAAAAAAAAATTTAGCGCTGGAATAGCTAAAATATAGCATACTAGATACGGACCTGCTGTTGTAGCACACACTGCAGACTTGCTCATAGATAGTGTGAAGAGAAGGGGAAAAAACTGACACAAACAGCAGCACAAGTAAATGAGAACAACACGAGTGAACATCCACGGGTGGGAGGACTGCCGACCCAAGCAAGCAAGTCATCCATCTTGCTTGTCCTAATTTCTGGCAAATTATATATATATAGATGTGTAAAAAATTAATCGATTAATTTTTGATTAATTATGTTATTTAACGCATATATATCTATATCCCTTTAACTCGCAATTCATTATTTCACGCAATCGGTTTGTTTAAAAATAAAAAAATAATAGTTAGGCTTAATTAGGGTTGTGGAAATTAACAACTAATTTCTCGATTTATTTGCTAAATTATTAACGATTAAATATCATTTAAAATAATTGTAATTGATAAAAATTTGATTAAAACTATTACATCTTTAAAAATAAAACTAAGTATACAGAATTGTTGCGAATCAAATTCCACCATTTAAAAGTATGTAAGTTTGATTTTTTATTGTGATGATTGTTAACACGGATTATCTCAGCTGCTGAGATTAGACAAGAGTTGTCCGCTATTCGGGCGTGTTATTGTTTTTTCACCTGTTGTTGTTTCTTTCATCTGGTATGTACTAGTGAGGAATGAGCGTAGAACTCACACTTGTTGAGACACGTCTCCCACAACTGACTGGCCTTTCTACTAATGAATTTAGTGATAATCCTTCACTTATATTGAACCCATTTCCAGCCGTAGCTGCCAACATTACCACCATCAAAGTTTGGCTCGTCATTGCCATATAGGTCTGAAAAAGGACTCAATTCTAAACCCAATGTTCGTCATAACACCAAGTCCAACCCGCTGAGTTAAACCTATCTGCCATGATTTGCCATCAGTAACAGTAACCACAATTGTCTTTTGTTTTTACATCTCCCCCTTCCCACAACACCCTATCAACCACACCCAGAGACCACTAGTGTTGTTTTCGTCGACGAAAACTAAAACTAAAACCTTCGTTAACGAAAATGTTGACCTTTTCGTCAACGAGAACTAAAACTAAAACTAAAATTAGCAGCAAGACTAAAACTAGACGAAAACTAAATCTGATAGACAAAAGACTGAATAAAAACTGAAACTAAAACTCCCCAACGAAATAAAAACGAAAATTGCCATTTATCGTTCTTTTCCGGTACTGCGGTCTATTCTAAGAAATTATTATGACCTAATTTCTTTGATGATCGCGCATGCGCATCAACTGGGCGATAATATAAGTCATCAAAATAATACAATTAATTAACGTTGAAAGTTGACAATGACAACAGCAGGAACTGGTGTTGGTGGAGTTTGTGGACGCCTAAAATCGAGTGATGTTTGGGATTATTTCACGTACCGTATAGATTTAAACAAAAGTGAATGTTTGGTGACTAACTACGGTAAGAAATGCGAAAGAATGCTCGTGGGAAGGAATCCCACAAATCTAAAACGGTATTTAAAAGCTTGCCACAAGAAAGAAAATGATGCCATGGAAGAGAAAGAGAAGACTAAAGTAGCGGCAGCACCCAGTAAATCAACCAAGTTGCCAGCTTCCAACTCTTCTGCCTCAAGGAAAATTACCGACATGTTTGGTAATAAACTTAATAAACACAAATATTCTGCACAAGTCTGCTGAAAATATTTCTAGAATGCAAGCTCTAACACGATTCATAGCGAAAACTGTTGTTTCCACGTCGTTGGTAAGTAATAATGTATTATTTATTTCTTAGTAGTTACTACTTCTTAGAACCTATAAACAAAAAGTCACATAAAGACACATGTGACATATCATACATGTAGTATCATAACCTTACGAACATTAAATTGTAAAACAAAACTTTTTCATTATAATTTTATGTGTATTAATATGGGCAGCAGTATCACTAATTTTATTATGGGACAGGACAGGGCTTGAGAAAAATAATTGTTAGAGTACTTAAAACAGTTAAAATTTGTACACATGGCAGCTAAAATAGCAAAACTGTTAAATGTTATTCATTTCATTGAATCAATATAAGAATAAATAAAAATGGCTGTATATTGCTACATGATAATTAATATGCAATTATAAAATGTAAATTGTAAAATAATTACAATAATGAAAGAGTGCAATTTACATGTACAGGTTGAGCATGAGGCATTCAGAGAGTTCTGCCAGGCAATGGATCCCAAGTTTCAAGTACCAGGCCGTACAGCTATACAAACGGCTTTAAAATCGGCGTGTGAAGAACTCAAAAAGAAAGTTAAAGAGAATATACAACATGCCCGGCGTCTTACCCTTTGCTTGGATATTTAGTCTTAAAAGGGGCCTGGCGGCAGCGTTCCTTGGTGTTTCGGCTTGTTTGTACAATCCAATTATACAGCAAGGTGAACATTTAACACTGAAAGTGTTTACTGTTAGTCATCCTCATACAAGTGATATGATTGCTGCTAAAGTTAGCGATTGCTTCGAAAAATGGGGTATAAAAGCTAGCCAAGTCATGTTAGTTATTACGGACAATGTCGCTAACATAATAAAAGCTTTTAAAACCATGTTTGTTGATAGATGCGAAACTGGCACTGGCACTGATTCTGATGAGGAAGATGATGATGAGGTTGACAATATTAATGAAGATAAAGACTGAGGATGCAAGGGCAGAAACGACTGTTGATGGTCACTATTTGAAATTGAAACGCATATGTGCTTCAATCTATGCAGCTAGTTGTTAATTAGATGTCAAAGTGTGCTGCCATACAACCGATACTTGATTCAGCGAGGCGTATGGTTGAAAAGTTTAGAAAATCATCTGTTGCAACCCAAAAGCTAGTGTTGAAGAGCAAGAAAACTCTAATTGCAGATTTCCCACAAGGTGGTCAAGCACATTCCTTCTACTACAGCGACTAATTGAACTGAAGGTTAGTGTGAATGCAGTAGCGAAAGAAATGGAAAGGGACACTCTTCTTTCAAGTGAATGGCAAAAAATAGATCAGTTACTGAAGCTTCTGCAACCATTTGCCGAACATACACGTTTACTCAGAACATACACGTTTACTCGAAGGCGATAAAGTTGTTATGTCATCAGTAATTCCAGCACTTATGGACATAGAATATCATCTTCTTGAGGCACAGTCTGATCAAGCTCTGGACGCATCACTAAAAGAGCTAGCAGTCACCTTTTTGGATGGCTTGAGGCGACGATTTGAGTTTGCGTTGGAACCAGAGTCTGATATTTTTGAACCTATACCTTCTGCAGCTTGCCTGCTTGATCCTACAACTGTGTCAGCACTGTTCATTTCAGGAGAAGAGCATCTTCTAAATGCAGCAAAACATTTTGTGTTGTGAGAAGAAACTGCTTCAGTAGCAGCAGCCGCAGTAAGTGCACAGCTTGGTCAAGTGATTTCAGCTGCTGGTCAGCCTATTCCTAACCGAAATATCACTGCAACTGCGTCTCTTGATAGCGTTGTTTCGACAGCCCTGACTACATCTGGACATCCTCTCAAGCGCTTCAAGTCCCTAACGCAACACATTGCGAACACCACACCCATCACTAATATTATATCTGCAGTTCGTGGGCCTGAAGAGAAACTGGAAAATTATTTGTTGCGCTCTCAAGAAAGTGCCACACCAGTCAGTGAGGATGGCAATGGTTTAAGCTACTGGCAATCACAGAACGTTCAAAAAACGTTTCCGTTGCTTGCACCATTGGCTTTAGATATATTGAATGCATCAGCTTCGGAGGCTTACATAGAGAGAATTTTTTCTCTTTGTGGTGATTTGACTACTGGGAAAAGAAACAGCACTAATCAGAGTCTAGAAAAACGGGTCTTTCTCAAGCTGAACAGTCATTTGTTTTGATGTTTAGTCTTCACCCTTCAAGTGAACTGTTGTTACTTAGTTAAGTTAGTTAAGAGTTCTAGGTCCTAGAATGAATACATTTGTTTTAATTTTGACTTACGTTTTTGGTTTCTTATTATTATTACGTTTTTAGTTGTTGTTGTTGTTTTTTTGTACATGCACTGCAAGTCTGCTAGTCTACAACATAGTCAAAAATTGAGTCATGGCATTGGCATATAACACAATGTGATAGTGTGATTTATAATGTGACAATTGAATGAATGGACTCAGTCTCAGTACACTGAGCTGTCATCTCTGTGACTGCTATTATTATGCTTCAATCTGTTTCAACAATTGGTCATGAACAATGATGTTATTAATTATTGGTGTTTACAAGACTAAAACTAAAAGTGAAACTAAAATGAATAAGACGAAAACTAAAACTCAGGTGTTTTAGTTTTAGTCGACGAAAACTAAAACGAAAACTAAAATTGGGCCTAAAACTAAAACTAGACTAAAACTAAAATTATTACAGACAAAACGAAATAAAAACTAAAACTAAATTAGGACCTGGGACTAAAACAACACTAGAGACCACCCCAGCACACCCCGCTAAGTTCAATCAAACACCCTCACCCATCCAACTGCTGTGATCTGGCCCCGAGTATCAGACTCCCAGGATGTGTTTGTACAGATGCCACAGCTGAAAATGAAGATCATTAATTGATCTGTGACCTGGCCACTTGTCTGATTCTTACTACGTCAACACCTGACGTCACAACCCTTATCTTACATCTCAAGTGCGCACCTCGTCCTCCCCAGCCCCCCCCCCTTTTTTTTTTGGACAAGTTTGAACATTATCTTTGTAACGTCCGACCATCCATCACCCGCCGTGTGTGAGAAAGTGCAGTAGCCCTGCCTGGCTTTTAGGATTAGTGCTGGCTTTAAAAGGACGTCTGTGCATCATATTTCATAGCCAGCTCTTGGCTAAACACGCATTCCTCTTGTGCAGGTACTCTGCTATTACTTGATGCACATACGATTCGGTAAAAACTTTGATGGGAGAAATGACTTTGTCTTTGAAATTTCCTTTTCCGTGGTAGAACTGTTTGCATTGAAATATCTTGTAGGAAGATTTGTAAATGATGTAAAGCAATATGAAAATGTGAAATGTTATTGGTCTTTTTAAATTATTTCCTTCTTAGCCGGCTTGGAAATGTCAGCTGATTTCAGGAAACATTGACATACTTTGATAGGAGTTGCTTTCAGTGGATAACATTACCACTGATTTCAGATGTGTCCAATAGATAGGTTTTTTAAAACTGATCAAAATCGTGGCTGTATTTCTTGATATTGTTACATCTCTCACCTCTCCAAATCGTCCACATTATATTTTCGACTATTTTGTTTGTTTGACTCCTGTTTTTCCAGAAATAAACACTTTCAAATGTGTCAATTTCTTTACTTAAATGAACTCTCTTTAATAGACGCCTGTAGGGACATTGCTTGTTCCCACATAGTAGAAAAGGGTTGGACATTGTCGTTGCCAGATGGTAGACAAGGGATTATCGAGAAACAACGCTAGTTTTAATTATTCATTTCAGAGAAGATGATGTAAGAACTATTAGGGCTTAGCCGTGATATAACACGAACACAATGCGTTTTAGCACATACGGCAGATAACAGCGGGTATGGTTGTACCCTACAACTTTGAGTATGAGCACATACGGCAGACAACAGCGGGTATGGTTGTACCCTACAACTTTGAGTATGAGCACATACGGCAGATAACAGCGGGTATGGTTGTACCCTACAACCTTGAGTAATAGCACATACGGCAGATAACAGCGGGTCTGGTTGTATTCTACAACTTTGAGTATGAGCACATACGGTAGATAACAGCGGGCCTGGTTGTACTCTACAACTTTGAGTATGAGCACATACGGCAGATAACAGCGGGTCTGGTTGTATTCTACAACTTTGAGTATGAGCACATACGGCAGATAACAGCGGGCCTGGTTGTATTCTACAACTTTGAGTATGAGCACATACGGCAGATAACAGCGGCCCTGGTTGTATTCTACAACTTTTAGTATGAGCACATACGTCAGATAACAGCGGGTCTGGTTGTACCCTACAACTGTTGGTATGAATGGATGGTACAGACAGAAAAAGCAGAACACGATATTGATGCATGTGTAGTCCCGAGGTTACGGGTGAGGAGATCCCACAGGATTGACTTGGGCAGATCTGCAGGTAGAATTTCGGCGTATCACACTATCGGGCTCTGTGCCAAGGCACGTGGGGCTGTGTGTGCATGGGCTCTATAGCTAACATTTAAGCACAGGGGATCTTAAAATAGGCGGGCAGAAATTTGACTAGTCACTTGTTTATGTGTAAGCCGTTATAAGTTGTTTTATAGAGTGGAACCATAAACACACAAGAGAGCGAGCGGGTTGGAGAATATAGCTGGGGGAGCCCTGAGCCACGGCACTTAGGTGAAGGGGTGGGTTAGGGGGGCACTGTGCCAAGAAATTTTTATAACCTGCTTATCTCTCAGGGAAGGTCAATGGTGGTGGCGGGAAGTTAAAGGCGTAACGGGGTCTGTATGGTGTAGGGTGGTAAAATATGATGGTATTAGGGATATTTGTTAAAAGGGGGGGGGGGCGATTTTATGTGGGAGTGTGGTGGTTAACGAGTGAGTTGGAGATTAAGGATAGATTGTACGAGTGTATCGTGTTATTGCGAGGGGGTAGTGCTGGAGGATGACGGATGCATACTTATAAATTTCGGAGTAGTGTATTACCTATTGAGGTCAGGTTGTGAAAATCTTTGTTGATGGAGTCAAAATGTCCTGACCATCTGGTTCAATACTGAGTACGGCCTACAAAGGCAGGGCAACCCGTTGGACTTATCTTTTCTTTGGTTATCTCCCCTGAGCTCCGCTAGCCCATCCCATGAAACAAGTAGTAGTTTCTGTTTCTCATCAGCTCTCGAGGTAACTATCCGCGTCAGAGACCCCGACATGGGTGGGTGCATGAGTTCAGACACGTTGTTAGGTGCTACCGATACATGTACTCTCTTTTTGTTGAAGTGAGCTGCTTGGTATAACTCATATCTGAATACGTGGATGTTGTATGTGATGTAGAATTAAAAAAAACCGAACTAACTTTCTTTTAAGCTGGTTGGACCTGGTTAATAGTTTTTAGGAGTGTTTTATGAACGGAAAAGAGACGTCACTAGGGTTGGTGTCACCCCAGGGTGGTAGCTCATAGTGTCACCCCCTTACGACTTACCCCATAGAACTCCCCAGAGTCTTCCAGTGCCCAATAACGGGAACATATAATATTTTACATTTAGTGGTGTCACCCCTTGTGATGATGTCACCCGGGGCGGCCCGCATCCCTAGTGACGCTACTGGAACAGAAATTTATTTACTTATTCATTAAATCTTTTCCTTGTAATTGCGTGTTAAAAATGTGGGAAATGATAATTTAATAGTAGAGTCTAGTTGTCCGCCTCCTGCCCTTTATTTTTTGGGACGCACATTTACGGTGAATTTTTTCCTCATTTGAACACGTTTTTTATTTAAATTTTCCAGTGAATCTTTTTTTCTACAAACTCAGACCAGAATACTTGATATTTTCATACTCTCAAACCACCAGAATAGTTATTTCCCTACCCTCAAAGGAACAGAATAGTTTATATTTCCATACTCTCAAAACTAACAGAATAGTTGATATTTCCATACTCAACAAGGAACGTAGTTGTTTATAAACTGAAATTGAATAAATTGGGGAGGTCGTGTGTTTTGATGGTATTAGTCGTATCCCTTTACATTGTGCAAGTGGACGGTCATCCTGGTCAGATGATGGACTTAAGGATTTTGTCTGATCAATGATCGAATGTTAGATGATTTGTAGTATTTAAATCGTGTTATCATCTTACACACAACTCTTGAGTAGTTCCATGACATCGTCCTCGAGGTTTGATTTAGTCCCAACTACCACTAAGTAGGTCGGTGTTGTTCCATTGGTAGTGACTTGACTATCGAGGCGGGGACGAGGTCCCTAAACGCCGCGTCTCTCTGCGTAACAATCATTCTTGTCTCGCCTGCAGTCAGTTGTGGCCTTGTGACCTTTCACCTTGTGACACTGATAAACTACTACCATTAACTGTTTGCCAGTAGGTGTGAGAAAGGGCGTTACACGCTTCACTACTCCGTTCACAAGTCCTTGTTATAGCTATAGGTCACCAACTCGTCGGGTTGTCAGTGACTAAATGGTCATCCCCCTGCAGCACGTTTACCAGGTTCATAACTCACCAAAATACATCATCTCTATAAACTTATTTAACATTCCTATCATGATTTGATCATTATACTCTTCATTACCTCCCCACGATATCTTACCCTCTCGTTATCATACCCCCTCTCTCCTCTATCCCCCTGGTATTCGAACCATGTCTAACTAACTACTCCCTCCCATCTCCTCCTTTCTCTTTCTCTCTTCTCCTTCTATCACCGTCTCCCTCCTCTCACGCCAACCCATCTTGTTCCAACCCCTGTCCCCCTATATCTCCATGACTCTCCCTCTGCCCCCTGCTCTGCCCCCTCTCTCAATCTAAAGCTACTCTATTTAATCCCCTGACCTAGTACATCACCTTCCCCGCTCACACTTCCCTGAGCCACGTCAGATTAGCTCAAACTAACCCCCTCCCCACCCGCTGTAGTAAACTTACAGGTGATGATGGGGTGATAAGGCAAGAGCTGTGGACGATACTAAAAGTCGACTACCGTACAACCCTGTATCGAGGATGGCCGTGTTAAATGTTCGTCGATTCCAAGTATAAGATAAGATCATTTTTAAATTACATGACGTCCTTTGTTTAGCTGCCTCTTTATTTATGCAGGGATTCTCAAGCCCCTCTACAAAATACCCTTTTGATGACCTGTACTGAATCCCCCTCCCCCCACCCAAGAGTCACTGGTTTATGTTGCCATTAAGCGCCCCCCCCCATATTTGCTCACACTGCAGTCATGAGAACTATTACAGCGTAGTTTCTAATCATAGCCTATGTAACGAAGGTTCTGTGACACTTCTCTTAACCGACTCATTCACTTTGACTGAACTCTCTTCAAATTAGTATCTTGAATAGGGTCCCACCACGTTTTCATTTTTAGTAGTCTGTGTGCATTGAACAAATTATTTTTTTGTTGAACTAAAGCCTGTTTTAACAAGTTTTAAACCTAATTGCGTGTATTGTTCAGGGTCCAGTAGGCGTTAAAGATGTAGATTTCATGAAATATATCATAAAAAAGGTCGTCATGTGGGCTATATGGGTAAGTGTATAGGGTGGGGTGGGGGTAAGATCTCTGAATAACGTAGGAAAGAAAATGCCATGCGGACTGTGTGAGTGGGGGATTTCACAAGATCTCTAAGTAACTTTGGAAATTCACTTGAAAGCCGATAAATATGTGTAAGATTGACAAGACCAAAGGAATTTCAGTCGTCCTTCCAGCACCCCAACCTCTTTTGTTCACGGGTCAGCCGTCCATCTAGCACTCGAACCCATAATGTTCATTGGTCAGTTGACAATCTATCTCTCGAACTCCTACTGTTCAATGGTCAGCCGTCCATCTAGCACTCGAACCCATACTGTTCATCGGTCAGTTGACAATCTATCTCTCGAACTCCTACTGTTCAATGGTCAGCCATCCATCTAGCATCGAACCCCCACTGTTCAGTGTCCATCCAGTACTCAACCCTCTATTAATTGGAGATCCACGTGAGACTTCTACCATGACTCTTAATGTATAGACATCATCTATCTATCTACATATTTCTCTTAAACGAGTATGTGCAAACAAGCATGATGGATGACCCTCGCTGAGGTCGTCCACCGACCAGTCAGTTTATGGTTGGCAAGCAAAGGTAGTGGCCGAGGGTGGGGGGTGGTCATCGAGACCAACAATGCTTTTTGAGTTCACTATCCTTGTTCCTTGTGTGGTGGTTATTACACTCTTAACACGTGGAAGGTTCTGGGTTCAAGCCACAGCTAAGACATTATTATTATTTTTTTTAATGTTTATGTTTTTGACCATTCTTTTCCCCCTTTCTTTTTGAACATTACTTGCAACATGGCTGTAAACTGTTTCTCAACATTGGCTTAACTTCGGCGACGTACTCTCCGTTGTTCTCAGTAACGGAAAAGCAGTAATTCACTCACCTTTACAATACGCTCTGTACATGCATACTTAACAGTATATGGTGGTGAGGCAGAAATTATCGCCATGTCCGAAATACTTCCCAATATCATTTACTCCCGAGAGCGTCTTCGAGTTTACAATACCGGGCAAAATTTGTCTATATACCTGCTCTTTAGTGGTCCTTCCAATCATGGCCATTACGAATTTCACTTGCCTTTCTCACGTGATGACTTTCTGGTGCCATCTATTAACAACGTTGGTTATGTCCATACAATTAAATTTCACACTGATGGGACATCACCTTGCCACTATTCTGATTAACATGTACAACCGCATTTCAAAACATATTCTAATAAACGAACAGATTCCGCAGAAGAACTTCAATCCACCATATATGTAACCAGAACAAGCACAAGACGAGTGCAAATAAACTTGACGAATGACCCTTGCCAGGGTCGCCCAATCACAGTTTATGGTTGGCAAGTTAGGGTGGTACAGTGTGGTGTGGGGTTGCAAGTAGCTAACCGCAGTGCACGTTTCCAGACCAACAATGCGTCAGCAGTTATCCCCGCCCCGAGGGTTATTCGCGTTGTTCCGATTTCTTTGTGATGTAGTTTGTGTCTGCCCCCCCCCCCCCACACTTTCTTTGCACTATCTATGACCACGTCTGCGGCGTATACTACGCCGCGGGTCACATCTAGTTTGGGATGTTTATAGTGAGTTTAACAGTATTGCTATTTACCCACCAGTAAGTTGTTACGTTTTTTTTTTAATGATATCGTAAACATCTGCTACTGTTGGAGTTAGCCAACAATAATTGAAAATGTACGTCTTCGATCATGGCATTGTTTCGATACCTTGCCAGTACTTTGGTCGATTTTCACGTGTAGTCGATTAGCCCCATGCAAGTCTATTTCAGAATCGGTTGTTACCTCACCGGAGCTCGGTAACGTTGGCTGGCGTAGATTACTCACACAAGAGACCAGCATTGTCTCCCCTTTTATCAATGAACGCACGAGAGCACTGCGAGGGCTGGCCGTACAACTCCTACCCACCGTTTAGGTAGACATCTAACCAAATCACCAGACTCTTAACTCGTGCTTTTATTTTGCCTTATGTTTCCTGGATTGTTGTTGACGTGTGTGGTACTGTGAAACGGACTGTGTTCTCCAATCGTAAGGATTGTTGATTCAACGATTCATACGTGACGATTTTGAAATATTTCGGAAACACGAGTTGTTTACAACGTAATATTCTCTATCATTGTTTGACTAGAATATTCATTGCCCTCTAGACCGCACTGCTTGACCATAGCGACACTGTGCTAGTATGCCATCGTCATGTTTGTATGGTATAACGGTGTAGTTTGTCTCGATGTGGCTGTAGGCCACTATAGGACTATATGGGGAATGAAAACCACTCTATACCCCTGTGAGTGTGAGCCTTGTAGTTGGGACCTTTCTTTTATATTTGTTTGATATTTTTCTTAACAAGACAATTAAGTGTTACGTTGTTGTGGTTCTGTTGTTAAATTTCTCAGTCGGACGTCACAGTGACATTGGTGGTATTGTAGATCTCAGACGACCTCCCCCCCCCCCTCGTACACACACACACACACACACACACACACACACCACACACCACACACCACACACTTCTTTTCGTTGTTGTCATTTTCTTGATCATTATCACGTTACGCCTTATTTTACCACAATATCTATTTGCATTCTTTTTCATCATTGTCCTTTCTCTGACCATAATCTCTCGTCATCAGCATTACTGTATTATTATTACCTGTCTATACAACACTTCTCTTTCACTATTTTCTTCTTCCTTCTCATTTCACCTCCTACTCTTCTCCCGTTTACGGATTCCCATTTCCCCCATCGCCATACCCGCTCCACATTTTGATTGAGACCAGGGAGACCAGTAGGTGTTGTTTCAACCTTTCAACCGCTCTGGTCTTGTACTAGTATAGTGTGTACATTTCTCACCACTTGTGACCAGACGACCTCTGTGAACATCCTTCGTTATGAAATCAGTGCTAGTTGTCAAGACTCGTCAATCAACGTTATACCTTTGTGCTATTACTATGACATTTGTTTGACGTGTCTAGTTGTTAAGTGAACATTGACGTGTCTAGTTGTTAAGTGAACATTGACGTGTCTAGTTGTTAAGTGAACATTGACGTGTCTAGTTAAGTGAACATTGACGTGTCTAGTTAAGTGAACATTGATGTGTCTAGTTAAGTGAACATTGACGTGTCTAGTTAAGTGAACATTGACGTGTCTAGTTGTTAAGTGAACATTGACGTGTCGCGTTGACCAACACATCTTGTTATAATGGACCAAGGAATTCTCTTCATTTTACTTGTCCACTTTTTCTCTTCTCATTGTTTTCCATTTCTCCTCCGGTAGAAATTACCAGTGTTAGAGGCTGCCTGACTTGTGAACGTTGGATATAGTTTCATTGTGGATACATTGTTAATACGTTCATCTATTAAAGACACGTTTTATCATACGTTTGTTGAAGTAGCAGTAAACGAATATAAATTGTCTTGACATGGAAGTCTATCAATAGAAATATCAGCTGGAACCAATTCATTCAGATATTAATCTAATATTCAGATATTCTGCATATTCCGTACACATTTCCAAAAAATTGTGTACAACTTCATTAACCTACACATTTTTGAAAAGTGTGTTGATACTTCTCTACTTAGGCTTAAAATATTTTAAAAAACTATATCAAGTCTTAAAATAGTGCATCACGATGTTTGCCGGTCTGAGAAATGACAAAACTTTTACATATGTGTTAGCAACATGGACATGTGCATTGCGACTCTTACAAGTTAAAAACATCATTCCAAGTCGATGTGTTTTAAGAATTTGATACTTGTTTAATGACAATAAAAACAAGAACAATGGTTTTGGAAAGTCAACTAGCCGCCTCATCCCCGCCACAAGGACGCACTTCGAATAGACACGTGCTCGAGTCACCGCCGTGTTCCCCGAGGATCCGAACGAACCTTCGTCTGGCGGCTTCTGTCCCGTGTAACCTCAACCACCTGGGGATGTCGGCTCCATTGGTGCTGTTCGGTCCCCCCAACCCCACGTCCTTGTCCTTGACCACTCGGAGGTCCACCTCGAGGGTCGCCTCCACGTCCACGGCTGGATCGATGTCTGACAATGAGGAGGATGACCTCTGTCCGAGCCCTCCACCCCGCAGTGAGGGCGTCACCTTCGTCTCCACCAGTGTCGTGCAGAGTTGCAACACGCCCAGGTTCGCCACTGTCACGTCACGTGACGTCAACACCGGATCCGACTCCAGTGATCCCGATGCGGACTTGGAGGAGGACGCCACCGCCGACATCCCCACTCCCATCAGGTTCTCATCTCACGCCCCCCTAGCGCCGTCCTACTCTTTCCCTTTACACTCGTCTCGACTCTCGCAGCTTCCCCATTCCCCGTTGCATTCCTCTCACCACTCCCCACTTCACTACTACCGCCGCCACCACACTTGGACCCCCACATCCACGCAGGTTCTGTCCCAGAGACCGTTGACCAGCCTGACCAATAACATCACCCACAGCTCCAGGTCACTCTCCAGCAACTCAATAAGCACCATCTCCACGGGCAATGGCAGCAGCTGCAGCTTTGCCACCAACGTGGGCTGTGCCTCGGGTTCTGGCGCCCCCTGCTCTGGCGCCCCCACCAACGGTACTTTAATCCACTTCCGCCGTGGCCGACGTCTCAGTTTGCCTCATGTCTGTGTTTCAGTTCAAAGACTCGACCTGCAGCGCCAAAACTCGGAGGACACAGACGCCGTCCGAGGACAGATAGTCATCAGCCTTATCTCCAGGGACAGAGGGACAGGGGGGCCTGGAGCCCAAGGCCAAGACTCATCCCCCACCTCTGCAGCCATACCATACGATCCCAACGAGTTACCCGAGGGGTGAGTATTGCCTTCTGTCCTTGTCAGTACATTCGTTTTTGTGGTTCTGAAGAATCATTTGAAGTTTAGTGTGCTCAATGTCTGATTCTCTGATCTTATCTCGAACATCTCTTTGCTTGGGATATGTGTGTGTGTATATAAATTATATATTAAACGGTCGGAATGTCGGGGAGTCTATGTTTGGACCATTTTCGTCTGTGTTTCTATGATTGTCGTGTATCTACCATTGAGCGCATGTGTTTTGTCGCATGTTGAGTTTATGTCTATTCTCCTAGTTGCACTAACCAATCGATAAGTTACAATTGCGTAGATTAGCCTAAAATACCCCTTTGTAGTTGTGCCAACGTCTCCACATTCTTAACCTTTAAGGATTCATCTAACCTTTGACACGTGATCCCCACTGTGGCCTTTATAAAGTTTTCCTATCATTCTACACACTCTCTTACACCACGCTGGCACGACTCGCGCACTGTTCAATGGCACAGCCCTTTTGTTTTATAACACGGCCTAACAGCCATTGAAGGGCTGGCCCATGTGCCAACCATTAGCAGGTATTTAATCACCTTGGACACCCAGGTAGTGTGCTCAATATTAAGTTCACACCTTTGCCAGGAAATCCACGTGTCAATAAACATGTATTTCCAGCGTATGCAAAAATGCATGGCATAGCAGCTTGGCCTACCGAATAACTTATGTCCACGGTGGTAGGGTAGGTGGGTGCGCGTGGGCTGGTAGCTCCTCTCAGGAATCAGAGATGTTCAATTTGTGTTTGTCAACACTTGAATACTTGAAGACGTGCAAGGGAGACGGCACTAACAGTTTCCGTTTGGTTCAATGATCAGGGCAAGGGCGCCTACAAAAAACTTGAGTTTTGTTTTCAGTAGAACTCTAGCCTTAATATTATAAGAGGCTGGGTGGGCTAAAATGTTATTGTGATAGGTTTCATTTCATTTTTAATTATTGCCATGTCCATCGTTTACCGATGAGGTGTTTCCGTCAGCACCAATAAGGTTTGCTGGTCAGCAAAGTCAGCAAAGTACTTTAATCTACTATCTAGGTCTTAACCTCTGGATGTCTCGTTAACACTGGGCTGTTTCCTTCATCTCCTGTCAAACTGTTGTGTGTTTGTATATAGATGAAAGAGTCCTATACCATGTATAAAGTCTGTACGTTCTATAAGTCTTGCCCCACATTAAAGTTTGTGTAAAAATCTCAGAATTCACCAGTTGTCCTACGTAGGTACATTTTGTAGTCAAATCTCGCCACGCCCGCGTTTTCCATTCTTTTCATGTCTAAGTCTGTGGTCAAATCTCCCCACTAACTACTTGTCCCTTCTTGTCTAAGTCTGTGGTCAAATCTTACCACTAACTTCTTGTCCCTTTTGTCTAAGTCTGTGGTCAAATCTTACCACTAACTACTTGTCCCTTTTGTCTAAGTCTGTGGTCAAATCTTACCACTAACTACTCGTCCCTTTTGTCTAAGTCTGTGGTCAAATCTTACCACTAACTACTTGTCCCTTTTGTCTAAGTCTGTGTTCAAATCTTACCACTAACTACTTGTCCCTTCTTGTCTAAGTCTGTGGTCAAATCTTACCACTAACTACTTGTCCCTTTTGTCTAAGTCTGTGGTCAAATCTTACCACTAACTACTTGTCCCTTCTTGTCTAAGTCTGTGGTCAAATCTTACCACTAACTTCTTGTCCCTTCTTGTCTAAGTCTGTGGTCAAATCTTACCACTAACTACTTGTCCCATAACTTTCATGTCAGTGTCTAAATAATATCAGTATACACAACTCTACCCACACCTTGTATATCAGTTCTTAGACTATACTCTGTGTTCGTCTTCATTTCCATCTATTAGAGGACAGCTCCTTGGACTTGTAATTACGCTGAATTGTTTATGGTAACACTTCCCTTATTTTTAACCCCATGTATTGAAAGTTCACAGCTGTTTAAGAGTTTTCATTAATTTCTCCTCGCTTAGGCTAACTTTTGTTATGTATGCAATGTATTACGGTAAAACTTTGAAATAAAAAAATTAGCATGTCACTCTGAAAACAAAGACTTTAGCATCTGAACTTCACGTTAAAGACCATATTTTCTGCCCCTGGAATCAGTAGACGTTAAGCATGACAAGTAACGTGCCATAACCAGGCTGTGGGGTTATTTTGAATCCCTCGGCTAGAAATAGTCTTTGTGTATAGACACGTGAACATTCCTCCAGTTGCCGCGGCAAATTGACTCGAGTTATTTACTTGTCTTGATTAAACAGGCTGGTAAGATAGCCGGGACTCGTCGGCAGGCTCCACTAGTGATGAAATCTTTAAGTGTGCTCGCAATAACTGTCCAAATCCCTCTACCTTACGACTTTCGTGGCCTTAGAACGCCACAACGATAGAAAGGGGGAAGAAGTGAAAAGAGAGAGGGAGATGCTAGACGGGATTAGATTGGTGAGGTATCGTGAGGACAAAAATTGTTCCACGCTAGATAAAACGCGCGATTCGGTTGTAATTCCGTATTTCACCATGCATATTTGAGCGTTCGTTCGAGCATGTTTTGTCTCGTGTGTCGATGTACTCCGTCTACCAGTCACATTCGCTACGAGGTTAGGAACCGCCATTTTAAAAAAAGGAAGATCAGGTGTACCTTTGGGAGGTTTTTCTTTTCAACCTGGGACTGCTTCAGTTTTCTTTGATTACATCAGCTCCCTGAAATAGACAGAGGTCAGAGGTTGAAAGCTCAGCCACGAGTTGAACGTGTAGATGGAAGCTATTTTTAGACGTAAATATTTGGTGGGCCTAAGGCGTCGATGTCCTTCTAGACCTAACCGATATCCTAAAATGTCCTAGATCCTAGACACACTGAATGCATTTCTAGACTAAGACTAAAGTAATGTAAGGCAGTGTGGTTGTTGTTGTTAAACAGTGCCATTGACATCCTAGAAATGACATAAAATGGCGCTGACCACGTGACCTGACACTTGAACGTATGTCACTGCATCAGGATTTCAGCTAGTCAGAGACAAATGAATACATCTATGGAGATAGCACTACCATTAAAATAGCTTTTTTGTTAAAAAAAAAAAATTAAAATTAAAAAAACCCACCTAATCTGGTTAAAGTCATTGAAAATAATGATATGCCCTTTCAGAATAGGATGAACTTAGTGTCGTGTGCAAGCTGCCATGGTTACTTTATTTTAGTCCCTAGAACTTGGCAGCTGTGAAGCCATCTCCCCCAGGATGTAAGCACATGACGTCACAGCCAGAGCAGACCTTAGCCAAGAAGTGTTCAGTTGGTCTAGCCGTTTTCTGATAGCGTTATAAAAACTGGTCGAGTCGAGTCTGTTGTGGTCAACTCATCATCTTTGAAAGTCTTAATTGGATGTAGTCAAGTTGTCTAAGTGTAACTTGAGCGGTTCTCATGTTATCATCACTTAGAGTAGGGATGTCATCACAGCGGGACGTCATTTCCCTATTGAGGTGAAGTGGTCAACTCTATTACTCTGACTAACCAGAGGGGTCCACTTCTGAGTAGGAGCCATCCATTGATTTGATCGGCTCATGGCACAACAATAGTATACTACACGTCGGTGTCCGAAGTTGTTCACCCCGTGTGATAGGTTCAGCGGTCACCATGGCCACACATGTTGCCATGACATCGGCTTGAAGCCGTGTTGATGTTTTTGTTGAGTGAATAACGAAATCAGGCGGATCGCTTGGTATTGGTATAGACGAGGAGGTGAAACATAGGAGCTGAAATGAGGCTTCCCTATTACCCTCCCCATTAAAAATATGGTGACAACTTAAGATGAAGTTAAGATGAAAAAAATGATATTTATTTTTACTTCCATTTCCCGGTTGCAACTCGTTGCCTTTAAGTTCATGCTGTCAGTAATTCAAATTTAGAAGACATGCCGAACTGCTGATGGATATGTTTCTACGTTGGGTAAATAAATCAATCTCATAGATTAAAACTTGAGACTATTCATATATGTGAAATCGTCGCACGTAGTGTAAGTGAAAGCCTAGAGTGTGGTGGGCCGAATCCAACCCGCGGACCGCCAGTTACACACGGCTGCGGGAGATGTTTTCACAGCAGGCTTACCTGTACCACTGTAGACTCGGTCCCGAGAGGGAACAAGACGACAATACCGGCCCAAGATAACGCAGGTTTAGTAGTACATTGTTTAGGTTAGGTGCAGCTGGGCGTGGGCACAAAAAACCTTTCATATATCTTGGGAATTGTTTGATCAGGGCTCCTCAAGCTATTTAAACATCGGACTACTTTGATGTGCATATAACGCTGATGGGGATCTAAATATATAAGAATGATAAAGTATTATTGAATTTCATAGCAGTAGAGAAGGACGTTGTTGTTATAAACGCTGTGCTATTGAAAGTGATTTACCATGTACAATAGTCAACGGAAAGTAAGCCGTGCATGGGAAGTTACTGAAACTGCTTTAAACGCGTAGGGTAAAACAAAGCGCTATCTTCACTACAGGGTTTTAGCGTCCACTACTGGGATGAATTATTTCCCTTGCCTGAGAATTGTTTCATCTCACATGCCGTTGGCGAGTTCCCAACGTAACTCCGTCCAAACGATTTACTCAATGGCAAGTGCTCTCCCTTTCTATCTTTTTGACAGAATCAACCTTTAGTGACACAGTAACTCGTGCTGTAGTACCGTTTGACAGAGCCAACCTTTAGTGACACAGTAACTCGTGCTGTAGTACCGTTTGACAGAGCCAACCTTTAGTGACACAGTAACTCGTGCTGTATTACAGTTCGACAGTACCAACCTTTAGTGACACATTAACTCGTGCGGTATTACCGTTTGACAGAACCAACCTTTAGTGACACAGTAACTCGTACGATATTACCGTTTACTCAAAGTTTATTGGATCCTTCAATGACGTTCCCTACCTCTTCTATTCCTCTTCATTTTTGTTTCTCTCCTTCCACGTTAATGCTTATCAATGAACCTAAACTGCATGTCACGCCTGTTCTTTTCCTAGGTGGTAGAGCTATGCTGAAAATACATTTGGCCATCAACGAATTGCGTTAGGGTAGAAAGGCAGTCTCTGCAGACAAAAGATTCCAATTACAGTGGTACCTCAGATACAAAATTAATCCGTTTCGGGATGGCTGTCGTATCTTGGATTTTTTGTATGTCGAACTAAGTTTACTTGTTAGATACCTAATTCATTGCAAGCCGCATAGAAACAACGCTAAAAATTGAAAATATCACGGAAAACCGAATAAAAACGAATTAGGATTATTCAGTCCTTCAAAGTACACATTATAAATCTAATAAATTATAATAAAACAATGAAACAGAATAAAATAAATGCAACATAAAATGTATACAAACGTGAACCCTTACCTTTCGATTGAGGTGATGTAGCGAAGTGTCGGAGGATGTGTAGGAGAGGAGAACGGGTGGCAGAAAACATTACGTCACTACGTACGCAACACTTAACTTTATGAAGAATAATACTTTATGTACAAACTTTGCATGAATTTATGCTAAATAAACACATTTATCACAATTGTACACTAAACATACGTAACATAAAACAAAAACGTGTGTAATATATATATATATATGCGTTTGGTAATTTTCTGTTTCTCCTTTCTTTTTCTTCCCGTCACTTCCACCAACAGCTTCGCCTACTAATGTTTCTTTAGCAAAATATTGCTCCAATGAAGCTTGTTTTGCATGCATTTTACAATGTTTCTGAAATAAATCAGGCAAATGTCATTGAACTGCGCAACAACACGACCTGTTTGAACCTTTTCAGTCACGTGATGCCTAGAGTTGTCGGTAGTGCGTTTTTCGTATCTGAGATTTTTTAACGCAAATTCCCCATGGGACAAATAGCGTTTATATATTTGAAAAGTCTTTTTTTTCTGTTTGAGCTTGCACAAGCAACTACTTCTGAACCATACTCGGTTCGGGTCTTTTGCAAATATGTTAAGGAAGTCCCAAGGATGTTCACAGGCCCAAAAAAAAAATTCCCGAAAAGGTTTACTGGATATCATGAAAATTAAAAAAAAAAAAAAAAAAA
>MUZC01001455.1:333781-345900 GCA_002072015.1 Radix auricularia
ATTTTTTTTTTTTTTTTTTTTTTTTTTTTTTAAATACTCATTTGAACTTTTATTACTTGTTTTTTTTTAAAATCTTGGAATAAAATACTCTTGGAGTGATATTTTGATTTTTCGTAACTTTAAGCATTTGTACCTCGAGATACCATTGTTTTTGGAGAAGAAACTCTAAAATTCTCTTCCCTAATTTTTGAAAATAAACCTGTCATGTCAGCACGAGGCAGTCGATAAATCGACCCAGCGAGATGGTCACGTGTGTCAAACAAAAATAAGTGTAAAGCTTATCAACAAACAATATGGAAAGGCCGTTAATACTTCTTCAGTAATAATAATATTCTAAAAATTATTCAACTGTACATTCTATATATGTACTGAGGCAGCTCCTAGCGGCGCTGAGAGTGGTCACAATATAACCTTACATAACACATACACCAGCGGGGCATCGCTTCAAAACGTTGGTTGTAGAGTTGTAAAACTAGACAGGGGCGCTAGTTGATAGGGCATTGCTACCCCCAGTACCCCCCCCCCCCCCCCCGGCCAATGACCGGGGTTCTACATTTGTTTGTAGAAATATCTTTTATATAATAATGTCAACGGAATTGTAAACTCAGAAATTCTGTTGTTAATTTTCTTTAGTTTGTGTATTTGTTTACTCTTTGCCCACCTCTAGACAAAGTGTTGTTGAGTCCTGAATGCCTGGGCCCTTAGAGTCTGGGCTACTTTTCCATGGACGCCATAGTTGGTGGCTACCTGCTCATTCCTTTACGCACCGACTCCTCCTTGCGCCCCCCTCCAACCTCAAATAGATTTTGTAATGCTAACATAATAAGAGAAGATCCCTGTAGCAGCCTGAAGCCGTCCAGATGGCACTGAGGTTGTCTGGTCCTACTTGTTGCACCAAGATGGAAGCCACGGCCGTATCTCTTTGATGCTGACAATGGTATCAACATGTCTGCCATGCACGCCATCAAGGAGTTGCCTCTCAGAGAATGGTGGCCCGTGGGCTGCCCGGCTCCTCACATGGACAAATACGCATGTCAGAATTACACAAAAAACAAACAAACAAAAAACAAAACAACGTCCATTGATATCAGAGTCGGAACTGAGGATTTTTCTCCAAGTGTTGCACCAAATAACGTGCTCTCTACTTATGCATTTCAAACCATGTGATATCATGATCCATTATAGTATTTCAGCCACTAAATGGACGAATGAAATACGCACCACAGGTGGGGTTAAGGGGCGGGCGATGAATCAATGTCATCACGTAACGGTGGCTACTTAAATGCTAGTCAGTGCTCTGAGTTGTTTAATTTTATCACTATTTCGAAAGTCATTGAAAAAATTAATTTCAAACATTTGCGATGTAACAAGTAATATGATTGGCCTAAACAATTGCAACGTCATAATTTGGGTTATTTACTATGTATATCATTTTTATGGCGATATATGAAAATCTTATATCGAGGCTTGAAACACGGACATGTACACCACCATTTGACCACAGGGTTCATTTAAAAAACGGCCGACTTTTGTGTTGTTCTTTTGTCAGTAACAACATGGATTGTTCCTTATCCTGTCAAAGTTCACGTCATCCATTTCTTACAAGTGTTTATGCAAGATTCACTTCCACGAGCAGACACGTTTTCTTAACTTCTCTATTAGCCCCTACAGTTGTACGTATGTTCGATTATTTTCCGCTGTCTTGATAAACAACTGTTGGGAGATTATGGGAACTTTTTTAAAAGTTGAAATTGCTGTCTGAGCAGAGAATGCCTGGCTCATGTTCTTCAATAAACGTTCAACAACAAGGCCAGGAAAGTAAACCCCTCTCGGGCCTCAAAAGACAATAGCTTGCAATATTTCCCACCTTTCTAATCAGCTTTGAAAGAGATGATGATCCAAGGGACGCAACTCCTCGTCTCAAGATGTTGCTGTAAGTTGAGAGGCCTCTTGAGAATAGTGTTGGCATGGAAGGGGAATAGTCAAGTGGAGAAAGTATGAGAACCATATAACCTCCTGTCGATGTTGTACAACGACGGTTCTCATCCAGTGCCCCAAGTTATGGAAGGGGAATAGTCAATTGGAGAAAGTATGAGAACCATATAACCTCCTGTCGATGTTGTACAACGACGGTTCTCATCCAGTGCCCCAAGGTATGGAAGGGGAATAGTCAAGTGGAGAAAGTATGAGAACCATATAACCTCCTGTCAATGTTGTACAACGACGGTTCTCATCCAGTGCCCCAAGGCATGGAAGGGGAATAGTCAAGTGGAGAAAGTATGAGAACTATTAGATCCTCCTGTCAATGTTATACAACGACGGTTCTCATCCAGTGCCCCAAGGCATGGAAGGGGAATAGTCTAGTGGAGAAAGTATGAGAACTGTGTCAACGTTATACAAACAACGGTTCTCATTCTATGTCCTCATGTTTATCTCTTGACCAAACAATGCTCTTCTTAACACTTTTTAAAAGTGATGAGTCTTTCAGGCACCTTTGAGATTTGGCATAGGAGAAGTTGTGCTCATGTACAACTGTGTACACGTTGTCCATAACGCTATCTCAACCAAATACTCAAGTACAAATGTTTACAAGTTGTCTATAACGCTATCTCAATCAAGTGATTATGTACAACCCGGGCAGGATTTATACTTGATGGGGCCCTAAGCTGTTTGAGATACGGGGGCCCTTTTGAAATCCAGATATTCTATGTCAGTGCTAAAATGATTTTCCGGTAACTGGAGTTTTTAAAAAGAAATTTTGGAGGCCCCCCCCCCCGAGAAGGCGGGGGCCCAAAGCTATAACTCGTTCAGCAAATAGATAAATTATAATAAATCCAGCAGTGTGTTCGATTTTGTGTAAACAGTTGTCCTTTCTTAACGCTCTCCCAATCAAGTTTTCAAAGTTTGAAAACTGTTTGATAGAAACGAGCCGGTCATATTATGATTTGATCCCGCCAAGGTACTTGTTTGTTGACTCTGGTGTTGAAATGTTTAATTACATAGTCCACAGCACACAAAAGCAACTTTTTATGTCCGGTACGTGGCAAAGTTCAGTAACACTTCAACTGGCATTGTTAGTGGGGACTGGTATAGTGTGTATACACGTGGACTGTGGAGTTAATCTGTCCTCACTAACAATGGAATGACTGTTGACTAGTGTGGGTATTGGCAGACTCTACCTTTGATTAGTCTGGTCTGCTAAAGGCAAGTGGTTAAAGGGTTAATTGGTTGGGTTGAGCTGTGTACACAACTGTTTTCTTGTGTTTAATCACTAGTTTCTTTGTTGAATTATGTTTAGATCTTAGCACATGTGTCTAACTAACCATTTTCATGGTGCCCGTGCTACCTCAGACCAATGACAATGTAAAGTACATACCTTCAAAGTATACAAGGAAAGCCTTGACTGGGATCTGTTGACATTGTAGCAATGAGGTTTTGTTGTTAATTTACTGTTCACTGTCCTTTCTTTGTTGGCTTTGATACCTCCACCAGCCCTGGTTGATACAGTATCATACAGTGTTGGCTTTAGTACCACTATTAGGTCAAGTTGGTACAGTGTTGGTTTTAGTACCACCATTATGTCAACTTGATACTATGTTGGCTTTCACATTGTCTTGAATTAGTTCATGAGTCTAATATAAAGGCGTATTACTGTTCCTTAAGCTTAGTTTTGATATAACTGGAGCAAAGCATTGGAATCTTGGTGTGATGTGTGAAGATATAATAAAGCTTAGCTATTGTATTTCTTTGTTAGCCAGTTTATCCAATGTTTATATACAGTTTAATTTAATGCTGTCTATATACTCTAAGCAAGGGGTCGGGAAACTTTTTGCCTCAGAGGAGCCATAAACTCGACATATTTTGAAAAGCAATTCCGTGAGAGCAATACATTATGCTTAAAACTAAAATTTCAAGTTAATATGTGCATGTTGTGTTATTTCAACACAATATATATGTCTTTGAATTCTTTTTAATAACATTAGTATGGTGTTTTTAACGCATTTCTTTTGGGAATTGCTTTATATATTCGAAATGTCTGGCCAGTCGTTTTGAGCTTTGAACAGCATCTCCTCCTGAACCATACCATTCGGGTCTTTTGCAAATATGTTAAGAAGGTCCCAAGGATGTGCACGGCCCCAAAAAATTACAGAAAAGATTTACTTGATTTCATGGAAAATAAAAAAACCCCGAAAACTATCAGTATTTTGTCAATTTCTCGCCAACCATAACATCTATCGGGTTGAAACAAATGCCAAACGTCAAACGGTATCTAATAATATTTAGAACAATGTTGGAGAAGGAATTTTTGAAATTTGTTATGGCTCCCGTAATAGCAGCAATTTGTAGATAGCAATTGTTTTGTTTAGTTTCAAAATTATTGATTTAAAATGACTTTTAATGCAATCTAGAATGACTAGGTTGTGCTGGGGTGACATGGCACCTACGGCGCCCAATTTTTTTCAAAAGCCCAAGTGACTTACTGGAATGTTCTTGCGTGCGTTTGAGTGTTCTTTTTACATCGTTGCCTTTTCCAAAATTAAAATATAAGCTCAAACAATGACGTAATATAATATTTTAGGGCGAGAAACACCACACGCCTTGTTAATCTCGAAACCAAAATGATACCTTTCTTTTTTTAACTGCTATGGACTGTTGTACTGTGTCCCGTAGCGTTACAGAATGAGACAGAATGAGTGACCTGGGCTTTTATATTATTTAATATATTTATAGTTAATTGGGTTTTCCCTCTTGGTGTGATGCAGCATGAGGAGATATGATGTCATATTGTGTTTAGTTTCAGAATATTGGAATTGACTTTTAATGCAATCTAGAAATGATTTCCCTTGAATAAAAACATCGGAAGTTCTTTATTGGAGATTGAGTTTCAATAAATACTCATTCGAGTTTTTATTACTTGTTTTTAACATGCATTTAATATGTAGATCAAATTAGTCTGAATAAATGTATTTTTATAATTGTCTGAGAGCTAGATGCAACCATCAATAGAGCCACATCTGGCTCACAAGCCATGGTTTCCCGACCCATGGTTTCCCTTGCTGAAATCGTATGATTTTTAAATAAGTCCTGGGTTACAGTCATGACAGAGCAGACATTCAATTCCTGTCTCTTTACGTCCTAGTCTGTTGACACAGAATGCCATTTTTTTTAAAACAACCAATGATATTCATATTTTTTAAATCTTTTTAGATGGGAGGAGCGAAGAACAACCAATGGGCGTGTACATTATGTCAATCATGTTACAAGGACCACCCAGTGGGAGCGTCCTACAAGGTAAGCACAAGTACACATCCTGATATCATGATAATGGCAGAGGAAATGTTTATCACTCCAACAGGCTCAAACACAAAGATCAACAAGTGGAGGGTTTGGGGGGTCGCATCGAAGTGACCCATCATGGAGCAAGTAAGATAAGTTTAGACCACTTGCTGTGTTAGTGGCCAGTTGGCCTGGGGATGTTCAAACCAAAGTTTGCAGTTAGAATTGTGGATTGCCAGCCACCATGACCATGTTGTTGTGGAAACAGCTCATGCCTTAAATTTTGACCTTTAGTTGTGTGGTGGTGGTGGCCAAATTGAATGCTGAACACTTCCAGTAGCGTCATGTTAGCTTCAGATCGTGATGTTACCTTCAGATCATCATGTTAGCTTCAGATCATCATGCTAGCTTCAGATCGTCATGTTAGCTTCAGATCGTCATGTTAGCTTCAGATCGTCATGTTAGATTCAGATCGTCATGTTAGATTCAGATTGTCATGTTAGCTTCAGATCGTTTCTACCAAGGTATCCTGTGATCTGACTCTAGATGACCTTGAGAAGGTGCATGCAGGGAATGGCTGGGATCCCGAGTCTACACACGTCCTAAAGGACATTTGAGTGTTAAAATGCTCAGTGTCTGACCACGTGGCACCATCATCGAACACATATTTGAATTTAAATGCCCATTACAATGATAGTGAAATACTAACCGACCTGTGTCGTAGCATACGCTGCTAATGATTTAGTGACGGTTGACATTTTATGAAAGTAATTGTTGAGGAGAGTGTGTGACTACTTTTCTGTCACTGAAGTTATTATGCCAATGTCAAGAAACAAAGCTTACAGCTGTGTTGCAAAGTCATGTTCGAAAAGAAAGTGGGAAATGAATGGGCACAAACACAAACATTTATAAAAATTAAAAAATACATGATATTCTATTGTTTTGAAAGAAAAAAGTAATTCACCTCAATTGAACGCATTGTTGGTCTCGATGACCCCCACCCTCTGCACTACCTTTTCTTGCCAGCTGATTGGTTGGAGGGGTTAGACAGCTTGGTGTCCGGCATGGTTGAACCATGAGGAGAATTATATATATAGATTCCTGAAAGATCTCCATTCTCATGACCACCTATGAGCCTGTCCACCAGTTGAGAGTTAAATATTGTTGGGGATGTATGACTTAGCTACTTACAAGATCTCACTCAACTGTACACAAATCTCTGGATATTGTGGATAGCACACTTGACATTTGCCTGTCATGAGTTGTGATGTAATGGGATTCCAGACTGCCGCCCTCCCCTGTCCCCTACTCTGTGAGGTTTAAGGATTCACCTGTTGAACTTATTTGCATTGATGACTTCCACATTGGCCACAGCACAAGCCTGCTTCCTGGGCACAGTTCATTAAATATTTACTTTGTTGGTAGAGAGGGGCAGCATGTTTATCAGCAACAGTTTACCCAAGTGCTGAGTGTTGGGGATACCATCAGGAGCACAAAGCTGATCAAATGTGGAGCCTCAACATGGATTACTAAATAAAGAAATGAACAAAACATTGTTTTTTTCCTTTAAAGTCTCAATTTGTTCAATTTTAAAAGACAGGATCTTTTCATAAATGATTAATAAATATTGAAAAGAAGACCGCTCCTGATGGAAATCATTAGCTGTGTCAAATTTAGACTTCAGTGTTGGTTTGTTAGGGGAGCCAATCTCTTTTTTTAGATAAATTTTGTTAGTCAGTATAGCTCTTGCTTGACTCTAAGACGCTAGGTTGGTAGTAGGAGTCAGCCTTCTCTAAGACACTGGGTTGGTAGTAGGAGTCAGCCTTCTTTTGACACTGGGTTGAAAGGAGTCAGCCTTCTCTAAGACACTGGGTTGGTAGTAGGAGTCAGCATTCTCTAAGACACTGGGTTGGTAGTAGGAGTCAGCCTTCTCTAAGACACTGGGTTGGTAGTAGGAGTCAGCCTTCTCTAAAGCTCTGGGTTGGTAGTAGGAGTCAGCCTTCTGTAAGACACTGGGTTGGTAGGAGTCAGCCTTCTCTAAAGCACTGGGTTGGTTGTAGGAGTCAGCCTTCTCTAAGGCACTGGGTTGATTTTCTAAGATTGGCTTTCCTAAATATCTCTACTTGTGCTTGGCTTATTGGTGCTTGCAGATATCAGTTAGTAAACCAACCTGTTGTTTTATGTTATTGCCAGCCTGTGCATGTCTTTGTTAAAGAAACTTTTGATAATGTGTCACCTCAACCAGTCAATCTATGATAATTTATTTAGGCCAAGTCTAGAAATAATATTATATAATGTTTCAGACCGGCAGCAGAGACAGTCATGTTGTTTGTTGAATGATTCAGACTGACATCAGACAGTCATGTTGTTTGTTGAATGTTTCAGACTGGCATCAGAGACAGTCATGTTGTTTGTTGAATGATTCAGACTGACATCAGACAGTCATGTTGTTTGTTGAATGTTTCAGACTGGCATCAGAGACAGTCATGTTGTTTGTTGTATGTTTCAGACCCGCAGCAGAGACGGCCAGACCCATGAGCATGGTTGGCACACCCCGCAATGGAGGTGACAACATCCCCTCGCCAGCATCCAGTGCCAGCTTGTCCAGCAACCGAGGCACAGGTCACATGTCCACCCACAGCAGCAGCACCAGCCTGACCACCAGAGACACTTCTGTCAGCAGCAATAGTGGAGTGACCAATGGCAGCAATCAGGGTGGTGGCGGCAACAGCAGCAACTCAAACAGTGACACAACAACCAGCACTGCAACACATCAGTTTGTTCGGAGGCGGTCAACGCGGCACAGGAATTACATGAGCCGAGCCCAGCTACACGACGCAGTGGAACTACCTGATGGCTACGGTATGAAGGCAATCGTAAACAATCACTTCAACTGCCTGGTAGCTATGGTATTGAGGCAGTAGTTAACTCTTAAAGTCCCAGAAGGTTTTAAATAACCTTTGCCTCATTCCCTTTAAGATTTCCAATATTGCGATAAAATAGTTATGAAAATTAAAATATTGCATTTTTATTATTGTCATACTGACTTCATCTTTTAGGATGCGAATGGTTATTATATGTATATAAAACAATGTCTTGAATTTCATACTATTTTTACCCGTAGTTTAGTACTTTTATTTTTATAATAAAGTATAGGAAAATCACATCTTAAAAAAAACGTTAAAACTACCAAAAGTCTTTGCGAATCAAGCAATAACACTAGCGCTGCCACATTTGCCTTAAGTCAAATGCATTATCTTCACACATTGAAAAGTTTTTACTTTTTGTTGATTTTATTTTTGGTATTAGCGCAAGAGGCGCGCATTACCACGCTTTGGGGCTTTAATAGTAAACAATTATCTTAACTCCCTGATGGCTATGTTAGGGAGGCAATAGTTAACAATCACTTTAACTCCCTGATGGCTACGTAAGAAGGAAATAGTTAACAATCACTTTACATCACATCATCATTCTATAACTCATGTTGTGCTGTGTCCTTAACATCTCTCTATAACTCATGTTGTGCTGTGTGTCATCAACATCTCTATATAACTCATGTTGTGCTGTGTGTCATCAACATCTCTATATAACTCATGTTGTGCTGTGTCCTCAACATCTCTCTATAACTCATGTTTTGCTGTGTGTCATCAACATCTCTATATAACTCATGTTGTGCTGTGTGTCATCAACATCTCTCTATAACTCATGTTGTGCTGTGTGTCCTCAACATCTCTCTATAACTCATGTTGTGCTGTGTCATCAACATCTCTCTATAAATTATGTTGTGCTGTGTCCTTGACATCTCTCTATAACTCATGTTGTGCTGTGTGTCATCAACATCTCTCTATAACTCATGTTGTGCTGTGTCCTTGACATCTCTCTATAACTCATGTTGTGCTGTGTCCTCAACATCTCTCTATAACACCCTTCCACCACATATGCACCCAAGCACACATTCGCACTCACTTAAGAGGTAGATGAAGTCAATCTTGTAACTTACTTTTTAAAAAAAATATATTCAGAACAACGCACAACACAGCAAGGGCAAGTGTATTTCCTTCACACAAGGACAGGAGTCAGCACGTGGCATGACCCCCGTGTACCCAGGTGAGAGAGATTATGTCCCTTTAATGTCATGTACCGCTGCTTACGTGTTGTCATGCTCTCCCTTTGTTTACAACTTACCACATTGCCCTTCACCCCACTTCCTGTATGTTGCTTGAAAAACATGCACTGTTTATTGACCAAACTTCTGCCCACACGTCTGCCAAGATTTCCAAACACAAAACATCTATGATAATAGGTACCAACTTGTCATAAGTTGATTCTCTTGTCTTTGTCAGCATTGGGTAAGGGGGGGGGAGAGTCTGTGTAAGTCATATATCTATGTTAGAAGCTGTAGCCGAACTTAAAGCCTTGACAAATGGCCAATAGTTTCTCATTATTGAAACTTGACACTCTTTTAATTGAAGTAAATGTTAAAAAGACTTAGCTCTTAATGTCATATGAGGTTTTATGTAAACTCATGCCTCAGTCCTGTAAGGAATTCAAGTATATTGCAGTGATTAAGAAATTTTTTAAATTGATGAAAATGTATTTATTGTCATTCTGAATTCATCTTTTAGGATAAGCTTACAGAATGTTTATTTTTTGTATCCAAAAAACCATATTGACTTTAGTACTATTTTTACCCGTGGTATTTTTTAGCTGAAAATTTTAGCCGAATCACATCTTCAAAAAACAAAAACAAAACAAAACAACAAAAATAAACAACAACAAAAAACGGTAAGAACTACCACAAACTTTGAAAAAACAAGCATAAACTCTAGTGGAATGCAAGCATCGACTTCTCACACACTGAAGAGTTTACACTTTCTAAAGATTATATTACTAAAGAGAGTGCTACTGAGGCGCGGCACTATACAGCAGTTAAGCATTAGAGGCAAGGTGCGCTTTAGGACATTATTAGTTAGTTATGCAACCATTGAATGTTTATTCTTTTTATCTTATCTTAGATATACAGACGCTCCTTCTATGCAGAAGATAATTGCGTCCACAGACCATGAGAGATGATCTGTTGGCAAGTGATGCAGCGGTCACAGGCCACGGCTATAGGGGTTCCACGCATGACCCCAGCCGCCTAACTATTGTTTAGTTAGGTACCCATTCAGAGCTGGGTGACTTGGGGATCCCTCAGGCCCCAGGAACAAATCCTCGCCTTCGCGTGGACTTGAACTCGTGACCATCGGTACGACAGTCGAGCGGGCTACCACTCGACCACCGCGTCCCACAACCTGACCTTTGACTTAAGTTTTGGCCCACAACCTGACCTTTGACTTAAGTTTTGGCCCACAACCTGACCTTTGACTTCAGTTTTGGCCCACAACCTGACCTTTAACTTCAGTTTTGCCCCACAACCTGACCTTTGACTTCAGTTTTGGCCCACAACCTGACTTTTGACTTGAGATTTGACTCACAACCTGATACTTGACTTGAGTTTTGGCCTACTGAGAACTTGACACCTCTGATCTCGAGAGAATCTAACTCAATTCTGCTTATCAGTCAAGCCAAGCTGTGCCTGCTTTCATGAAAACTACTCTAATAAAAGTACCCAATACATATCTGAATGAAATATTTAATTGTGTATTGAAGTTGATGGATGTGAGTAGGGTCAAATTTTTTATGCCTTATTTCCTGAACTGTTTCAGACAAGTGGAACTAAGAGAAGAAGACCTGGGACCCATGCCTGAGGGCTGGGAGGTCAGGAGGACTACCAGTGGCCGAGTTTATTTCGTGGACCACAACAACAGAACAACACAGTTCACTGACCCACGACTTTCTCAAAACTTACATTTACTACAGGAGAAAACGTAAGTCTAAAATTGTTTGCCCTTAGGACTTTGTTGCACTTTTGCTCAGTTTTGTTTCTAACTGAAGCCAACCAAATTTTCTTACAGATGTCACCTTATACCATTAAGATTTGTGAGTCTTACTGTACATACTCCTGTGAGCTTTTTGACCTACAGTTATGAAATAATATATTGACCTGCAGATAAGTCAGAACTGATATAATTAAATAATTTTGTGAGTTTTTACCTTGATAACGGTTCTTGAACAATCAAACAGTCGCTGTCTTTACTTCTCTCCCTCAAAGCTATTACTATTAATTGACCATGTGCTGAACACAGAAGGTTCATAGCAGTGTTGTCTCAGCACCTAAGTACACCAGCACTACTGTTGACTAGGCCTGTCAACGGGTACCCGGGACCCGGGTACCCGTTGACGAGCAATTACCCGGGTAGTAAAATGGCGCCCGGGTACCCGTGAAAATGGTACTGCAATATCGTTACCACCAATGTTTAAACTGTGGCTCTTATGTGTTCAAATTTTGGCTCGAGAATAATTTATCAAATTAAAATTTTTCGTTTGAAATAAATACTGTGAAATACGTATTAACATGAAAATGCTTAAAATGAAATAAGTGTTAAAGGGAAATAAAACACGGTCTTGACAATAAACTACAAAGTATTTTGATATACTTTTTTTTCCCAGGAACATGATACAAAAATCATTTAAAACAAAAAGGTTTTTGTTTTTTGAATTGTTCAAGTAAGGAAAATAAAACACAACGCCGATAACTACTATTAACTAGGAAGGGCTCGAAATGACCTTCACATTGGCTTTGAAATACGCCGCTCATCGTTGTTACCGACAGAGCGAGCCAACCCCCCCCCACCAACCGACGCACACGTGTCTCCACTCCTATCCCCACCATACTTTTAAAAAAATGTTTCAATCGTTGAATGATTTTCACTATAATAACGAAAATAAATGGTGGGGGG
>MUZC01001455.1:350408-382654 GCA_002072015.1 Radix auricularia
CATCACCCACACAATGGTCACAGGCACCACATCATCACCCACACAATTAGACTATAAAAAGTCATCCTTTAATTAAGGAAGTAAACTGGGACTGGAGGGTGAAATCTCCTGTCATTTTGGTTGAAATAATGTTGGTAGGCCAAGCACCATATGGATATAAACTGTTCATTGAGTTAAATATTCACTTTCCCTTAATGTCATTCTTGTCTATCAACAAAACACGTAGAAGTTATTAACAATGGGGCTCCAACTGTTTCAGAGAAAACAACATAGAGAATGTGCTGGACCACACGTTCTCCGTGGAGCACCACTCGTTTGGCTGTATGCAGGAGTATGAACTCAAGCCTGGAGGCAAAGAGATGAAAGTAACGGAAGAGAACAAGAGAGAATATGTCAAGTAGGTACTCTGTGGTGACCACTGGAGAAATAAGCCGACACCAGTTATAAAAGATGACCAACTGATTATTTAGAGCAACTTTGGTACCACTTTGAAGATATCATGTCTGTTTATTGCCACAGAGTCAAGCGTTGATTGTATAAATATGACTAAAACATGAGCCCTGTACACCAAGATGAATATGAACAATTGTGTTTTCACCAGATTGTACGTCCAATGGAGGTTCATGCGTGGTATAGAGGCTCAATTTCTTTCATTACAAAAAGGCTTCAATGAAATCATTCCCCAACATTTACTACGGCCTTTTGATGAGAGAGAACTAGAAGTGAGTATTGTCTCATTGAAATGTTAGATTACATCCCCTTGATTCTAAAGTTAGAATACATCCCCTTGATTCTAAAGTTGGATTACATCCCCTTGATTCTAAAGTTAGATTACATCCCCTTGTATCTAAAGTTATAATACATCCCCTTGATTCCAAAGTTACATTACATCCCCTGCTATCACCATCATTATTAAATGACAGATTACGTTGGGTTGTATGTGTTGAGACAGTATAAATAAGACATCCACATATCAATAAACAGAGTGATTTCTGCTGCATCAGATCTGTAACACTGACATGAGATGAACTTGGTTGTTATAGACTGTACACTGAAATGAGATGAACTTGGTTGTTATAGACTGTACACTGAAATGAGATGAACTTGGTTGTTATAGACTTGCTTCTACTCTACTACAAGACTACTACCTATAAGATAACGTGTTATGTTTGTTAACATATTAATTTGGCAGCAAATTTCTGTTGTCTGGCTAGTTGATGATCGGTGGGCTCGGCAAGATTGACCTTGATGACTGGAAGAAACATACAAGACTGAAGCACTGCACGGCAGAGACCAACATAGTGCGCTGGTTTTGGAGGGCTGTGGACAACTTTGATGATGAGATGAGAGCCAGGTTGTTACAGTTTGTCACAGGGAGTTCTAGGGTTCCACTGCAAGGATTCAAAGCACTGCAAGGTAGGGGGACACAACTTGGTGACTTACTAACTCAGATAATATACATTTGTTTCACACAGGCATTCATTGCTGTGTAACTTAAAGACTAAGATTTTCTATTTAATGTGTTGTTTATTAAAGTATTTAAGAGGCTTTGGATATTCTTTGTTTTACCATCTGGTGCATTCAGGAAGAAATGAGATGGTTTTTGGAGTAAGCCTGGCCTATACAGTTTTCAAAATGAAAAAGGAATAGATGGTCTACTGCCATTTATTTATTAATATATTGCACTATACTTAAACCAAGACTATACTAGGCCAACAATCAATACAAATAGTATAACTTTGAGCACTAGCCCGGATTCAGATTAGCTTTATGATAAATTTCACAATAATTAGTTAAATTAGTGAATTGGATGAGTCTATGTTATCCTATTTATTTGTTATGCACAAGATTCACTGTGCAGAGCAGATACGACTAAAAATTATTAATTATGATAATATTATTCAGTATTTATACTAAGTATATAAGATGAATAAAAAATGTCAAACTAGTTACTAGAACTTGAAATTAATCTTTTTTAAAAAAAAGATGTCTTATGTTCAAGCCTATCGCCCCTAAAAGAATGCAAGTCCGTCTCCCCCAACACAACTCTTTATCACAGGCTATCGGACAGCCATTTTGAATTCCTCGATTTGCAATTTGTGCAGAAACCCCAATTTTAAAATAATTATTACACCCGTATTTTGCATACATTATTAAATATGACACCTTTGGAGTGTAAATTATATAATCATTGTTGCGAAAATCCATGCTTTTTATCCATAAACTGTCCTAAAATAAAGACATACAATTCTAATAGTACCTTAGGTATAAGACTGGTCCACTATAACTAGTGTCACTGGGATGAGACCAGCAATGTTGCATAAAATAATATCTTTTTACTAACTTAATCAACGAAAAAAAAACAGAAGAAATATTTTGTTTAAGGTAATCCTGCATTTTTTACACGTATATTATTTCACAACGAAATTTAATTTTATCTTGAGGACTTACATTTTTAATTTATTAAATACATTATTATATGTTGTATTTTAGCTATTATAACGCTAATTTGTAATTTGTATTAATTTCTAAGGCTATTTTCAACCTTTGAAGCTACATAATCGGGGTATGATACATAATTTTTGTTTATCTAGCGTACTACTTACCGGATTGTCACAGTAAGATGCCAAATGAAATTTTGTGACTTAAAAACAAACAAATAAAAATCAAACATCTAGTAACGAATTAAAAAATGAAATTGTCTTTAAAATATTTATTTATATTCTAAGAACATAACAAAGATGAATGATACATTTTTTAGAAAGATCTTCAATTCAGTAAATTTATTTTAGCATGGGTAAAAATCATCTGGCAAGCCGGCCCTAAGTAAACAAAATGGATGTATTGTGACTGGATTATGTATCATAAAGAGCTGAAGAAATGCTTTAGAAATTAATACAAATTACAAAATAGCGTTGTAATAGCTAAAATACAACATATAATAATGTATTTAATAAATTAAAATCGTAAGTTCTCACGAGAAAAATAAATTTCACTGTGAAATAATATACGTGTAAAAACTGCAGGATTACCTTGTTTAAATATAAGTAAAACATACAATACATTACTTATGTATGGATTGACACCTAAACCTCGATTTATCTTTTTAAATAAACAGGTAGACAGTGGTCTAACAATCTCGCAGTGACTCGTAGCGCTTTCAAAATACAATGGGGAAAAATGGAAAGATGCTTATGTTTTACTAAACTCGATCGCTGTGTGCCAATAATTACCACTCATTTGATTTTACAACCATTTTTTATTATTATGATGATCTTTCTATGGGTGTGCAGAAAGTGTTACAGCTTAGTTATTTTAAATGTTTTTTCCTCAACTTTAGTTTTCAATCAGAATTTTTGAAATGAAATAATAAAGTTAGATATACTTTCTATACATCAAACGAAAGGGTAGGGTCTGCTATTACCAGGGACACTGTGGTCGAGTGGCGTACCCATGGTCACGAGTTCAAATCCATGCGAAGGCAAGGATTTGTTCCAAATCCATGCGAAGGCAAGGATTTGTTCCTGTGGCCTAAGGAGTCCCTGAGTCATCCAGCTATGAATGGGTATCTAACTAAGAATGGTTAGGCGGCTGGGTAATGCGTGGAACCCTCACAGCCGTGGCCTGTGACCGCTGCATCACTTGCCAAAAGATCATCTGTCATGGTCTGTGGACGCAATTATCTTCTGCATAGAAGGAGCGTCTCTATATCTAAGAAATAAGAAATTTGTTGGTAACACTATGTTGCTAATTTGAATAGGCGAAAAAACGTCATAAAATTTGTCAAAACTGATGCATAAAAAAACACACATCAACTCAAGTTAAAGATACAAAAGATTAAATATATATGTTGTTAGATAAAGATTTGAAGTTTATTCACATATTAATTTTATTTCTGTAAGTCTCCTAGAAGTATTTTTATTTATTTTTTTAAAACTACGAAAAATTACCCCAAAATGTGCTTTTTTGCCAGTTTGGATTACCTACTTAAACCAAGAAGTGGCAAGGGATTACTGTATTGTTTTATTCATTATTAATTATGTCTTTACTAAAGCCATCCACCCATCGAATGATTATTTTGAAATTATATTTATTTGGGTCGCATAAAAAAGTGGGGCTTAAACTGAATATATACAAAACCTCCCTGTATTCACGATTGGGTAAAGAAGCATTGTGTGCCAATATTAGGCTAGATCTGTCCATTGATCCATCCTGTAGCCAGTGGTATAAATATATTTAGCTCATATAAGAATAAGTGAGTTCAAAACCCCAAACTGTGTCATGTACAAAAACAACCCAACCCAGAAACATCACTCAAAATTAGATGAATGGTACAGGAACTGATGGAGGACTAGAAATGAATGGTACAGGAACATGATTGACTGTTGTTTAATGTAAGCATTTTTCCCCCTTGAATGGCTTAGGTTTTTTCAATTTTGGCACATGTAGAATTATGTTTGTGTATTGCAGGTTCTACTGGTGCGGCTGGACCGCGACTCTTTACTATCCACCAGGTGGACATCTGTACAGATAATCTCCCTAAAGCTCACACCTGGTTAGAGCCAAACACTTTTATTATCTGTTAGATGAACACTTTATATATAGGGTCAAGCACTTTTCTTTATACAGTTCTTATAGTTTTTCTAGCAAAGAATAACAATTGGGACAATAAGTTTTTATAATGTGTGACTTACTAGTTTGTAGAACTTATGATGTATGTCTCACTAGTAAGTAGAACTTATAATGTATGTCTCACTAGTAAGTAGAACTTATGATGTATGTCTCACTAGTAAGTAGAACTTATGATGTATGTCTCACTAGTAAGTAGAGCTTATGTTTTACATTTTTTTCTATTTCAGTTTTAATCGCCTTGACATCCCACCGTATGAAAACTTTGAGAAGTTTTTGTCCAAACTGACGTGTGCTGTAGAGGAAACATGTGGCTTTGCTGTGGAGTAAATGTTCACCCCTTGGAATATGGACACTAGGCTTGATCTATGTGGAGCCTGCATGTAAGGGGGGCAACTCTTGCCTATAAGGAATGCCAGTACTCTGCCCTGATGGCTGTGAGAGAAGCTCATTCACAAACAAGTGCAATTTTATTCTTGGCTTCAGAGACTTTTGAACTTCTTAGCCAAACCATGTCAGCTGACCAACTGACCTACTGACCACCAACCTGCTGACACACCCTGTTGGCTTACCCCAATGATACAGGCCAGTGCTGTCCTGATGTCATCAACCGCCAAGTTCTGCTAAAATGAAAGGTCGCCTCAGCTAAAACTCATCCACACAACAGATGCAATTAATGTCCTGAACATCCAGTGCGTTGTCCCTAGATCCAGGCAGGGGAGGGAAGACAGCAGGGGCTGAGGACTTGGGATTTCAAGATAGCAAGGCCTTGGTCACCAACATGAGATCACTAGATCTATATAGTTTTGATCTTGGTTGCTCTCACTGCTAGAAACAGATGGCCTTGCAGTTAGTTGACAGAAAGTACAGACATGTTAGAATCAATGTTCCTTTTAAGCCATGTGGCTGTGCAGATATTTGATATACGTAGTGCAGCAGTTTAGAATTACCATGCAGCAAATTTTGAACAGGATATTACAAAATCTGTGTTTGTGAGGTGTAAAATTGTGCGCCAAAATGAGTACTTTGCACACAAGTTTGTTATTTTGCACTTGTACCAAGGAACCTTTGAGGGAACATTGGTGGTAAGTCATCTGACAACTTCAAGGGGTGAACATCACATCAACACTGGTGGTTTAAGCCTTATCGTGTATCATGGGAAGGGATTCAAAATTTCATCAACCCTAGAGGAGACATTGTCAACAATAAATGTCCAAGACTCCTCTATGGACATCGTCTCCTCAGTTGAGTCACTGTTAGACACCTATTAACTTTTCTCTTTTCAAATGAGTTCATGAAATTGTCATGTGACAGACAAAAAGGCTTGAGAATCCCTCATCAGACCATCAAGACAATTTTCATGGGTTATTCTGACAGTGCCTTAGTCTCTGGTGTGCACTACCATCAGGTGGGTCATGGATGAACTGTCTGCTTGACCTGGTCAAAGATGTACTGTCTGCTTGACCTGGTCAAAGGTGTACTGTCTGCTTGACCTGGTCAAAGATGTTCTGTCTGCTTGACCTGGTCATGGATGAACTGTCTGCTTGACCTGGTCATGGATGAACTGTCTGCTTGACCTGGTCATGGATGAACTGTCTGCTTGACCTGGTTATATCCGTCTTCAAATCCAGTTTACACACATTACAGGATATATCTCCAAGCTTAGATTTTTTTTTATCAAAATGTGTTTGGAATGATTCTAAAAGTATTATTATTTTGAAATAATGGCTGGTAGGAAGTTATTGTGTAAACACAAATGGACTAATGTGTTAATGTAGAGGTCCACTTGGACACAGATTTCTGGTGCAGCAATAAAGAGGAAATAAGACATTGCAATGATAGAGTATTAAATGCTGTTGGTTTTTTTAATTTTAGGGGAGATAATTTATCAGTAATTTCTCTTTGAAGTTATGACTTAAATATTAGCATCTTACCAGACATTCTAGACAAGCTTAACCAGCAGAGAAAAGAATTGATGTATCAATAAATAATCAACTTTTGATCTACATGAAAATAAATCTCAATTTGATTATCTTGTCAGGAATATAAAAATAAAATTTGATTCAAAAGTTGCCCCACAAAATGTTGATATCTGACCAATAAGTTGTTAGCAGCCAGCATGAAACTCGAATGTACAGCTAAGGTAACTCATCCCATGTTAGTGGATACCAGAAGAGTATCAACTCCACATGAGCTCATAACAATTATCATAAGCCCTACAGTAATTCACTTGTATATGACATCAAAGTTGACAGTAATGTCTAGGTTGACTGCCCATGTTGTAAGCTAAGCTGACAAAGTCTATGTTACAAACTGGCAGATGATGAAACTTGTCTGTTCCTCTCAGCATTGAACTGACAGAAATGGAACACCTTGTATTTATTGACAGACGTCTGATGTGTTGGCTTTTAATTGATGTGTTGTTGTTATCTATTTTATGGTATCAGCTTGTGGTTTAAGGTTCAGTTATGTGTCGTGTGTTTGTACAAACATTTAACTCATGTTTGTACAAACAATTTTAGAGACCTCATGTCAAGTTGTGTCCTGTCTATCATTAATGAGTACTTTTTTATTTTAAAAAATGGTTAACCTCAACAATATTGTTCCAATATTTTATGGTATTATTAACAATGTCAACCATTTATTATTTAAATTATTTGTTGTCCTTGCTCTGGTAGTGCCACTTAGATATGCATGGAAGGATTGAAAATGATCAGATGAATGAATCATTGCAATAGTTTTTCCCCACCACAGACATACTAAAGTCTTAGAAAATCCATAATACTTTTACTCTGTAGAAATTGCCAATATTTCAATCATATACTGTTTTTATGATATTACAATGACATAATTAATAATAGATTTGCATAAGACTTTTATACATACACGGATTAGATGAAATAATAGCAGTTGGAATCAATCCATTTTTTATTTGTAATCATTAACATTTCCATACAATCACTCTGGCTATTGTTGCTTCATGTTTCTTTGAGTTGCCATCTTTTAGTTATTTTACAACATATTTGGTCACCTTTTTTATTTTTTACAGCTGATGTATAGATATATTTTATTACTTTATCATGACATAGTGAGTCTCATGTGAAGTCTTCTTTAAATAAGCTCATCTCAAGCACACATAATAGTTCAATGTGAGTTTACCTCATGCATAGCAATCTCATCTACTTCACATAGACAAGGTCATGTCATCCACTTGACATAGACAAGGTCATGTCACCCACTTTCCTACAGATAGGGTTATGTCATCCAGATCTACATGAGCTCACATGAAATTAATTTTATGAATCAGACAGGAAATCCTACACCAGCATGACCATTGCTATTGGTAAAGTTATAGCCATACTAATACAGTAACAGGCAATTGATTATAAGTATGAGGATTTAAGTCTTCTTTCTTGAAACTATCACCATCTAATGATTTTGTAATAATTTATATTTTCATAAATTTATTTTTTTCATTGAATCAATGCTTTCCTTTGATTATGTGATGATATGGGTAACTGGCCAATAAAGCTCATTTTGGCATTTTGTTATAAAATTGTACATAACATTTCATCCATTTCTGTTTCTTATTTTGTTGAAAGCATGCAGCAATGTAAGAATTATAAGATGTGTATATTGTTGTGAAAAACTAAGAATTGGTGAAGAGATAACCACATCACAATACCTGATATGCTTGGGAAAATAGCTAGTTGCTTTATTTCACCATTAATGAAAAATGTATGCATTCGCTCATGAGATTTATTTGAAAGTAAGTTATTTCTAGTTTTACTGTTTTATGATACAAGTGTTTACTGTACTCTGTACTGAGATTGTTATTGTGTGATGTCATACTCAGCCGATGTTAATTTATGCAATATTAGTTTTCAAATGATGTATTTCTTTTTAAAAAGGATGATTGCATTGCTTCCCCTTGTATAAATTATCTGTGAATGTTGTATTTTTATAACAAAATAAACTCCAACATTCATATACACTATAATGTTTATTCCTTGACTTTTTTTTTGGACTGTTTCACTACTGAAATAGTTTATTATAGTTAATAGGTAAGGGAGTACACAAAAATTAAAGATAACCAGGTTTTAAAAATTATATCATGAATAATTACTTCAGAAGTTGTTGTTTTTTTAAATCGAAAATTCAGTTTTCTCAATCAAAATATACATATGTGTAAAATATTATAAGGTGAGATAGTAGCACTTCTCCCAGGTGAGTTAGAAGACATGTTTAGTTGGGGCATGGATCTGGTGCCGGATCAAGTTATTAGTACAAGAGTTTATCATGTATTATATGCTGGTCCACAGAGCAGATGTATAAACCAATGAAACAATAAATAAACAAAGCAATTTTATTTACATATGCATATTACAATCATAGTTGGCTGAAAGACATTTGTGATTTAAAGGACATTCCATAAGAGAAGGCAATAAAATAAAAATTTATAGTATGCAGAGTTAAAAATCATGACTGAAATTTATTTTATAATGGGTGAGCTTAATATGTTGTCTTAAAATCTATTTTATTTTATAATTATTTGTTGTTTGAGATATTAAATGGATAAAAGTCACACATTAAAATTGATCCAGAATTTAATTCTAGAAGCCAATTCATTTCTGGACATTGAAAACATGTTTCGAATTCCAATTATTTCCAGACAATTCAAGTATTGTGTTTTTGAGCATTAGTTAGCAATTAAGGGGCTATTAACTAAATCATTTAAGAACAAAGTCCTTGGGTATCTAGAGCCAAATCTTTGGAATCAACCATCTAATTTCATCCTTTAAATATAAGTGGTTTTATAGACATAGCCAAGAAACTAATAAAATATTAGGACACAGAACTGGTGGCTAATAAATCATGGAGATTTATTACATTACTTGATTCTCTACAAGTTTTTTAAATAAGAGGCTGGAATTACATATTATTTTAAACATTTCTCAGATAAGAACAAAGAGCAATACACCATAAGGAAGTGATAGAGATAAGTTCTAGTGGGGTGAAACAAATCAGCGTGCTAATGAGTTCATTCTCAGAGAATATTGGGAAGAACTTTAAATTTTAGAAGTAAATAACCACAAAAATTAGTCTAGACTACAGATTAAATAAGACTGCAATAAATTTTAAGTAGCTGAATCAAAACTGAATGAGTAAAACAGCAGATATATTTTTGAAGACCCCAAACTTTCACTCATGTGAGGTACCTATGCACTATTTTATTGACATAGGCAAATTTCAATTTCAAAAACATTAAATTTCATAACACGATAGAAATAAATCTTTGCATAGTAACCTTAAAATTTTTGTTCCTTCATAATGGCAAGAACAATATAGTGAACATTTATTGACTTGACTATCTGGCAGATATTGGTTCTAAACTTGGGGAGGTGTACCAGGGGTCGCGAAAAGGGGTAAATTGGGGGATTCCTGGGGGTAAAGCAGTCCCCACAATCAAACAAAATTGAAGTTAACCACTTTAGGATCCATCTATAAAACTAAATTCAGTGCCTTTGTCAACAAAAATTTTGAGAACTTCTGCATTGCCGAAAATGTCCCTTCTTTAAATTCTAGTAAATTCTTTGCTATTCAACTTGATGAGACAACTGATGTCAGAAGAAATGTGCAGCTTATGGCATATGTTCCATACAAAGTTTTACAGAAAATTGAATAGAAATGTTGTGCTGTGCTCCCTTTGAACTGGGATGTCAAGGAATTGATGTATTCAATAAATCAATGAATACTTTGAAAACGTTAATTTAAAATGTAAAAACTGTAGTGCTGTGTCTGTTGAAGGAGCTGCAGCTATGTTATGTCTTGTAAGTGGAATTCCAAAATTAAAGTTAATCACTGTATGATATCCATCGTCAAGCTCCGCTTGTGAAACATTGTAAACCTGAATTGGAGGCCGTCATGCATGATATTATCCAGATTGTAAATTTTGTTAAAGGACATGCAATGCAAACTTGACTTTTGTTATTTATGTAACGAGGGTGAGGCCAAATATACTGACTTACTTTATCACGTCAAGGTATGGTGGTTTCCAAGCGAAAATGTTCTGAACAGAGTGAACTTCAAAATTTCTGGCTGGCCAAAGCACTGGCGATAAGTTTACGAACTATTGTTGGGTTGCACATCTTGCATATCTAGCTAATATTTTTGAGCATGTGAATGCGGTGAACAAAGAATTGCAGGGAAAATTATAAATTATAAATATAATTACAGCCAGATAAAGAATTGCAGCATTTTGATTAGAGCTTTCACATTGGAACAAAAAGCAGAAGGAAACACGTTAGCTGCATTTTCAAAAATAACCTTGTATTTGGAAGATTGTGGAAATATAATTTTCGATGACATCAAGGATATAGTTATCAGACATCTTACCAAGCTCAAAGAGAGGTTCGCTGTTGAATTTCACAGTTATTGATTTGCATTAAAATCAGTTGGGTTGAAGATCTATTTCGATGTGACATTGTGGATGTACCAGATGAGTCTCAAGGGTTGGCAGAGGCACATCTTGAACTTCAGTCTTAAAATGGGGCACTTATTGAATTTGCAAACAAAAGCAGATCTGACACATTTTTGGATGTCAAATGCTGCAAAGGCTTTCATTCAACACTGCACACAAGGATGTCGTCAAGACATGGCTGTCTTTTGAGACATCATACTTTTGTCAACAATGATTTTCCACTCTAGTGAACATAAAAACAAAACTTCGAAATCGATTGAACCCTGAAGACAGCATCCAAATCCAACTCTTACAACGATCTAAAACGCCCAAGTGGTGGGTAAAAGCTTGCGTGTTTCATAACATTTTATATTTTGTGATAACGGGTAAAACTTCGCCAACCCCTGTGTAGACGACGTGTTCTGTACAATAAGAGGAAAGTTAAATCACAATACATGAGGTTAGGATTTAACCAAATGACAGGACCAGACCATCACAAAACTTGGGCCTTTTTTGAATGATCACTTTGGTTTAGGAAAATAATACATTGAGTTGTAGAATCTCATTGCATTGTTTAAAATCACTTTAAAACGTGTGAATTTAAATACGCAGAATAAAAATGTTGATGCCTTGGACTAGGGTGGTATATCTTACAAATTATCTTCAACATTTTTATCATACAACAAAGAAATAAAATAATTCAGATGTCCATTATGTGTAAATATGTTTTTTAAAAAGTTACATTGTACATAATTTACCCATATCATTACAGTCCATTAATACAATCTAATAAAACAGGTAGAAGATAAGTTTATGACAATGACAGACCTGGAAGCTGATGTAGATATTTATGTTACTGATACAATTTGATAGAATTTTTATTATAAACATAAACAAAACATTATAGATATGGATAAGCTCAAATTATCAAATATATTTTTAAAAGGTTATAAATAACATTTGTTTTTTCATATGAAATTTGGAAAAATCAACTTTTATATAGAAGAGTTATGTGCCAGGTAAAATTATAGAATTGATATCAACATTTCTTTGCATTAAATTTTTACAAAAAACCCTGTTTTGAAAACAAAATTGACAAGAATTATTATTTTTTTAATTAAAAAAAAATAAAGATCAGGCTTAGATCTCAAATTTTACTAACCCAAGCTCTGACCCTGTTACTGTAATAACATTAACATGAAATAAAGCTTCAGGTCAGTATCAATGTTACAACAAAGACTACAGGCAAGTCATAAAGCATGAGATCTAGTTATGTTCAGAGGTGGGCAGTATTTCAAATACAAGTATTTTAAATACGTATTTTCAAAATAAAAGACGTATTTTATTTGGTATTTTAAATACTTGTGTGAAAGTATTTAGTATTTTGGTATTTAAATACTTGTGTAAGAGTATTTTAGTAATTCAAAAATACTTTTTCAAAATACTTTTTTCAAAATACTTTTGCAACCCTATCAATAATAATTATCATAGCCTTTTTTTATAATACAGCCTGCTTTAGTTCTTTCTTACTTGTATCGGATGATGCTTCAAGCATTAGATACCGGCGCACAAGTAGTGCTACAAAAATGTTTATCAAATGAAAATAGTAATTTCTGGTTCCGGTTCTTTCCGATTCCGGCTAGAAGAGAAATTGCCATATTTTATCTTTCGTTGCCGTGAAAATGAGCGAAAGTAATCCAGTGAAATCAGTTTCAGAGAATGAAAATCAAACAGATGTCCGCCTTGCTGGTAGTCATGCAGTTCCTGCCATATTGGATGGGAAGTTTTTTGCAATTGTGAAGAATGAAAATGGCTCTGTAAAGGCCAAATGCTGTCTGTGTTCAAACGAAAGAATTTTGAGTGGCAGTTTGAATGCGACATCGAATTTTCTAAAGCACTTGCGGGTAAGTACAAGTACTGTACTGTAGTAGTGTACTTAGAGAATGTCATCAGAATTATGAATGATATTATGCATTAAAACATGTAAATTTATTTGATTTGATTTGTAATGTAATGTAATAGCGTATTTATATAGCGCCCCCTCTAACATATAGTTACTCGGCGGCGCTGATTTAAATTTGCTGTGTCAAAGTTACATAACTTACATGTAATATATTATTGATTGTAAACCGAGCCACCGACAGGAGGCTCGGTTTACAATCATGACAGTTCTCAGCTGTCATGCACGCCGTCCGGCCGTCCGTCACGTTCGTGATCACCTTGATATCTCAGTCACTTATCAACGGATATCGATGCAAATTTCCTGGAAAATGTAGTCCAGATATCTCGCTTATTTGTAATCTGATTGAGATGCGGTTTGAACCGTCGAACTCAGCGAAGAAGATGTGTAACAGTGTAAGAATCAAATGCATTTTTAAAATTCTAAATGAAATTTAAATTTTTTTTACAGACTGTTCATAAAGATTGCTTGGAGGATTACAATAACTACCGCAATGAGGTGGTAGCATCTTCAAGTTCAGTGCGTGAACGAAAACGGAAAACCGTTGCAGCGCCATCTGCTGTATCTTTAAAGCACGCTCGGCAGCAGACTATTGAACAGACTGTTCGTGGAAGTTCTCAGGCTGCTGCGGATCAACTGATCACGAAATACATCGTCATGGGCATGCGTCCGCAAACAACCGTTGAAGAACCCGAGTTCAAGGCTTTAGTGGCTGGACTGTGTAAGATGAATACGGAGGTTGTGGTAATGTCTCGTAGGACCCTCGGCAGGCGTTTAAATGAAATGGAGTTGCAAATGATCGAGAAATTGAAGCAGGTTCTGTCAGAGCAAACTTTTGTATGTACTACAGCCGACATATGGTCGTCAAATCGTCGAAGTTTTCTCGGTGTTACTGCTCACTGGATAAATATCTCAAGTCTTTCTAGAGAATCAGCAGCTTTAGCTTGTCGTAGGTTTCCTGGCAGTCACACATATTACCGTATAGCAGAATTACTATACGATGTGCATGAAAATTTTGGCATTTCCAACAAAGTTTGCCTTACTGTAACTGATAATGGATCAAATTTTGTTAAAGCTTTTGAGCAGTTTGGTGTTAAAATTGAGAAGAGTGATGATATTGAGGAAAATGATGATATTGAGTTTGAAGATGTCGGAAATATTTTGGCTAACCCTCTATCAATCCATGATGATGCTGATAGTCACGATTATGATACTTCTCACACCTCTCTTCCTCAGCATCACAGATGCAGCAGTCACACACTTAGCTTGATAGCTACTACGGATCTTGCCAAAATAGTTGCAGACAATCATCCGTATGGGCGAGTCCATCACACAACCTTCGCTAAGTGCACGGCAATCTGGAACAAATGCTCTCGATCACCAAAATCTTGTGAGGAATATTTTGACGTCATGAATTCACAACCGATGTGTCCTTGCCCAACCAGATGGAATTCCTTATATGACAGTGTTTGCAACCTCACTAAAACAAGTGACAAACTGAAAGATTTGTGTATTGCGCTTAAGGTTCCTGTTTTCAAGGACTATGAAATCAAATTCTTGCTGGAATTTATTGAATGTATGAAACCTGTCGCAGATAGCCTCGATCATTTGCAGGGAGATAAAAATTGTTTTATGGGTCATTTATTGCCAACATTGTTGCGTATCAAAGACAAATTAGAAGATCTGTGTAACAGGCAATTAAACTATTGTGCTCCGCTTTGCAAGGGGCTGCTCCAATGTATTCACAAACGATTTGGTTGCTATGTAGATCTTGATGCAAGTGTTAATGAGTATATTTTTGCAGCTGTTTCTCATCCCTTCTTCAAATTGAGATGGGTGCCAGCTAACAATGTCCAAAGCGTTAGAAATCTTTTTTTGGCCAAGGCGACACAAGAGTCGCTCTCAAGCATTGTTCATCAAAATAATGTTCCTGCCTCAGCCCCAGTGGATAATGATAATTTCTTTTCCTTTGAAAGTGGACATACTCCACCAACTGAAATTATATCAGACATGGAAATTCTCCAGTACTTTGATGACAAGTCTACCTCGCTGAAATTTTGCATAAGTACCCTACTGTCAAAAAATTGTTTTTGAAATACAACACTGGCATACCATCCTCTGCACCAGTTGAACGGCTTTTTTCGTATGCAGGGATGGTATTGAATAAAAAGAGGGCATGTATGACCGACGAAAATTTTCAGCAACAATTACTATTGAAAGCAAATCATAAAATTATATTGTGAAATTGTATGAACAACTTTTTATTGCAAAACATGAAGCAATGTTTGTTATTAAAGTTTTTTTGGAGATAATTTTCAGTTGATTTATTATGTATATTGTAGCTGCTGTCACAGTAAACATTGAACATGGTGATACTTATAGTTACATTGATGTTGGTGTATAAAATATCCAGTGAATGCAGTGATGGACGATAAAACCAAGTATTTGTATTTGAATAAAAGTATTTTAAAATACGTATTTTGTATTTTAGTATTTTGAACCCTATTGAAAAGTATTTTGTATTTTGGTATTTAAAATACTTATCCTGGGGTATTTTAGTATTTGGTATTTTAAATACTCTGTGGTCAGTATTTTGCCCACCTCTGGTTATGTTTTTAAGGAAATATTTAAAAAATGGTTTAAAAATTTAAAAAAAATTTTTTTTTAAAAATGAAATTCCACAAATTGGAGGATGGAACTATTCTAGGTCAACACTATCGCTGGACATGAATGGAAGGGACGTAATTTCTTTGAGCCAGCTGGTCCAGTGCTCTGCCCACCGTGTTGGGAATGTGGTCGGTCACCATCTTGTTGCTGATGACGATTTTGTCAAAATGTTTGGGATCAGACCAGGCAGCTGTGTACTGCGGCTCACCTGTACATGGCAACCTGCAATCACACAGCCACTTTAAAATGTTTGGCCAGGCACAGGTGTTACAAGGGAAATGTTAACACTGATACAAACACCATACAGTGAAAATAATGAGATGAAACAATCTCTAATCAGTAGGGATGTGACGGAGCTGATGAAAATCCGCATCCGTCGGATTTCGGATTTGGCAAATATAAATCCGTCGGATTTCGGATTTGGCAAATATAAATCCGTCGGATTCGAATGCGGATTTGGTCAACACTTGGCTAAAAAAGAAAGTATACCAAGGTGTCAGTCCCGTGCCCCCCATAACAAGAAGGATTTTTAATCACAAAAATAAGTTAATCAAAAACAATGCATATTGTAGTTTAAAAAGATAAACAAAATGAATGAATTTAATTCCACCAAAGTATTTTGAACCTAATTTTTAAAAAAAACGCTTAAAATCAAGTAAAAAATTAAAACAATTTGACAAACAACATTTAGCGAAATTAAAAACTAAGTTCTTAAAATTGGAGAGTTATGAGAGCATTAAACAAAATTAAAGATTGATGTTAGAATAAGTTGTACTGGTGTATGTATGTACTGTACATGTTATTAACCATTACTATATAAATATATTTTCATGTAAACACAAACTAAAACGCTATTATATATCCATTCATATCTATTCCGAGGTTTAGAAAACTCGGATGAAAACAATTTCGTGAGAGGGGTGTATCTAAAATACGTTCATGATTAAATACGACGTCTAATCTATGGACAGCTGAGTAAGGGTCTAGGAGTTTAGTTTTATCTGTTTTCTTTATTGTGGGTCTTCAAAAGTCTCTAGGTTTTTTAATTTTAGTTACGATTTCTACGGCTGTGTTTCATCTGAAAACAATAATTTTTCAAATTCAAATTCGACGGATTTTTTAAAAAAAAATCCGTCAGATTCGAATTTGCTAAAAAAACGTGGAAGTTCGAATGTCGTCGGATTCGAATTCGAACTTCGTCACATCCCTACTAATCAGTATCAAGTTGTTATAATTGTACACATTATCTTACGTGACATTATGGACTTCTTTGACATGTAATATTTGACCTGCCGGATGCAATGGCCACTGAGTTTTTCCTATTTCTTCAAGCTGCTGCTCTGCATTTCGTAGAGCTTCCTATGGAATAAATGAACCAATGAGATAAAATGGTACCCAAAAAAATCCTTTACAAATATTTCTTTTGGGGCGAAGGCAAGGGAGAATTGACTGTTTGAAAAGCCTGATTAAATTCATCTCTGTACTTTACTCAAGTGAGGATGTCGCTACATCAGGGCCGGCCTAAAGGAATTGGTAGCTCTAGGCAAAGTGAATTTGGTGGCCCTAAATGTTAATAGAAAAATAAATATGGAAAGATTCTTGTACGAGGCCCCCACTAATGATGAGACTGATCGGAGGCCCTTGGCGGCTGTCTAGTTTGCCTATGCCTAAAGCCGGCCCTGGTTACATCATAAAATACCATCAAATGTGATATTTTTTTAAGCAACACAATTTATGTATACCCCAGCTAAGTAATAAGAAATATTTGTCTTATAATTTGTTGAAACTTTATTTGAGATGACTCTTACCCGATTTATTTTTTTTTACATTACAAAATTTAAAAAACATGAAATTAGCTTTGAATCAATCTTCAATTTACCAGAGAAGACAAGAATAAATGCCAGTGGAACTTTATGATCTTTAAGTGAGAAAAAAAATGCACCAAAATAAAGTACCATATATTGAACAATTAAGTCATGAACACCACACACAAAAAAATGAATTGAAATTGAGGGTGGCAAAAATTAGTGCTAGTCGGGACTAAACCTTGAAGAATGTTTAAATCATCATAATTGTTAAATATTGTGATCATTAAGTAAATATTGGCACAGAGCAAACATGCAAGGTTAATGAGAAAATAAACATCTTTTAAGTAGTCCACGTAAATTTGGTAGCTGCCACATTTTTAAAGAAAGAGAAACGTTAGAAACTTTTAAAATCAAATTAGGTTGAAAACTTATGGTGTGGACCAGTGATTCTCAAACTTTTTAGTATGGCGGACCGCAGGAATTTTTCCATTGCACCAGGGATTGGCGCACTATTTTCCCTGTACTGACGTGGTAGCCAAATGTAATTAATTTTATTATATTAGTTTCAATGTATGGGCATATTGCCAAAAAATTGACATATTCTATAGTTAGTATTAATGGTTACAAATGGAGGATTATAATAAACATTTTTCTCGCCTTTCTTGTTACCTTCTGCGGACCGGCACCAATCTGCGGACCACCACTTTGAGAAGCACTGGTGTAGACCAGTAGCTTTCCTTTTAAATTTTGGAGGACATTTTCAGACGAAAAAATAATATGATAGGACCATTTGAATTAGTAGAAATATGGAATCATCTTTCTTTAGTAAACCTCAAATATTGAATTTTCATTATACTAATTACAGCATTATATAAGAAAGTAGTACAATTTAAAAAAAAATTTTCCCAAGTTATCTGATGTGACAACAGAGCGGATGCCATCAAGCTTTGATATAAGTGCTCTGTTAGCTGAGTACAAGCAAACTAGTGGCTGCTGTAGTCAAGTAGCCTGGTCCAGTTGGTCAGACAGTGGTCAGGTCCAGTTGGTCAGACAGTGGTCAGGTCCAGTTGGTCAGACAGTGGTCCGGTCCAGTTGGTCAGACAGTGGTCCGGTCCAGTTGGTCAGACAGTGGTCAGGTCCAGTTGGTCAGACAGTGGTCAGGTCCAGTTGGTCAGACAGTGGTCAGGTCCAGTTGGTCAGACAGTGGTCAGGCCCAGTTGGTCAGACAGTGGTCAGGTCCAGTTGGTCAGACAGTGGTCAGGTCCAGTTGGTCAGACAGTGGTCAGGTCCAGTTGGTCAGACAGTTGTCACGTGATAATTTGCATATGAGTAATTGAGAGAGAGACCACGTGACGCGAGAGAAGACACTAGAGGGCGCAAGGGAAAGTGAAGGAATCAGTTGTGTGTTAATGGCCTAACAGAACGGTTATGAAAATGGCAAGAGGCCAGATGTATTATATTGATGTATAAAGTGTACATATTTCGTTTGGATTAAAGTTATTAAATTATCAAAGTCTGATGTGTTATTAATATAAGTTGCTACTCGTCTGTACACGCCTACCATAGTGGAGAAGGTCTAATTAGAAATATTAGTTAAAGACAAACAGTTACATTTGGTGTCGAAGTAAAGTGATGAAAGAGTAGCAGGAATTGCATCAGAATCTTAAAATCCAAACTACAACTACAAGAAGTTAGCATTAGTGCAGAATGCTGAAGAATTTTCAAGATATATAGTGTAGACATCTACAGGAGTTTACAAAAAAGTGTAAACACGTTCATTTTTCAAGTGATAAATTTGGTGAATTCAGTTGATGTTAAAATTTTCCTACGGAAATCAATGGCGATGTGTGACCTACTTGTGCTATTATGGAACTTTGTGAGTAAAGTTAAACGCTACAAGTATTAACATTACAAAGAAGTGTTCGATAAATAAAGTCGAAAAACAGTGTCAGTGAGACATATGAACAGTGAAATTACTCTACGGCAGTACATAAACAATAAACTGTGACTGAAGATTGCAAAGTTCATTAATATTAATCAGCAACGGTCAAAGTGCAAAGGACTGACCTACATAGGTCGTTTGATACAGTCTTCGTTTCCGGTGTGCCATTACATTTACATTGTTGGCGAACACAGCAACTGTGTACCTGTATTATACAGTACATGAATCGAGGCATACAGCAACCGGCAACGTGTTGATGACGCGTCGACATACTTCGTTCCAGTTCTACAACTCAACGTGTCAACTGATCTGCACCTACCGAACCCTACGTTACAAGTGTCAAGTGTCTGCACAGATGAACCGGAAGTGCGCCAGGACTACACACTGGATGTAAACAATCAACTGAACACAGCTGAGTAACTATAAAGACTGTATGATATGAACTGTATAAACATTTATTAGAAGCCCAGTGAGTGATATATCAAGAGCCTCTTCTGTGACAGTGAACAATTAACATTGTTATATTTGAAGTACAAACAGAACTTACATCAGATAAATTCATTTGCTCGTACTAGAACTGTGAGTGAGAGACAATTCAAGTAGATAGACTGTATTAGTATTAGTATTAATTTCAGAAATATTCCAAATTCATTTTTTGATAGGTGGATTAATTTGAACTCAAAATTTCTAACCATTTTCTATTTTTGGTCAACCTGAGGGAGCGTATATGCTGAGTATACTTAAGATCCTGTGTGTGGATACTTTGTTGCCTCATTTTGCCTAAAATTTAATTTAATGGTTTAATTTAATGTATCACTTTTTGCATTAATATATATTGACATTTTTTATTTCCACAGATATTTTTGAATTTAAAATTTATAACTTTTATTTTGTGTATTATCATTGAAATAATTGATTTTTTTTTATAATATATGCATTTTTAAATATAAATTTAAATTACATAGAGTGTATTGATACATTACACTTACAGTCATTACTTGGTTAGCAACTCACACACTTCACATAGACAATGGATTTATACAAAGAATTCGCTGCAGTAGCAGAAAAGATAGGATTAACTGGGAAAGAAATGAGAGCTTTCATTGAAGAGAAAGTCAAAGAAGCTAAAGAAGAAGAGGAGAAAAAGCAAAAAGCAGCTGAAGAAAAAGAGAAACTAAGAATAGCTGCAGAAAAAGAAAGACAAAAAGAAGCTAAAGAATAAGAAAAGCTAAGAATAGCTGCAGAAAAAGAAAGACTAAAAGAAGAAGAGAAGCTAAGAATAGCTGCAGAAGAACAAAGACTAGCAATTGAAAGAGAAAACAACATTATAAAAAGAGAACTTGAGCAACTTAATATTGAGAAATTAAGAATACAACTTGAGTTACAGAACAAAGGGTATAATCCTGGTGATGACTCAAAAGAAAAGCCAACACCAAAGGATACAATCAAAGTAAGAAAATATGATGCCAAAAAAGAAAAAATGGATGTCTACTTAGACTACTTTGAATCGATTATGCAGATAAAGGGTTATAATGAGTCAGAGTGGTCTACACAATTAATGACTCATCTCACAGGTGAAGCATTCGAAGCTTACAATAGTATAGCTAAAGAAGACAAACACATATATCAATATGTCAAAAAAGCACTTTTATGTCATTTTGGAAAATCAGAAAATGATTATAGAAGAGAATTTCATGAAATAAGAATCAAGAGAGATAAAGATCCACAGATCATAGTACATGAAACTCAAGTTAAATTGACAAAATGGCTAGAACTTTCAGGAATTGATACAAGCAATCCCAAAGCCTTATTAGACATGGTCTTAATTGACAAATTTCTAGAAGTTGCAACACCAACTCTTTTCACATACTTAACTGATAAGAAAGTGCGAACTCAAGCAGAATTAACAAATGCATTACGTACATTTAAAGACTCTCATCCAGATGTAGAGATGGATAAGAGACAGGACATATTTGCTGCAATCCAAAATAAAAGACCAGAAAAAAGGCAAGGAATAAGAAATCAGAGTCTCCCAAACTCAGGCAACAGAAACACTATTAGTTGGTATTGTAACAAACCAGGACATATGGCAAAAGAATGTTACCACAATAGAGAACAACCAAAAAGAGTTTCTCCTAATGGAAGCCCAATAAGAAAGAAAACAGAGGAGAGATCTAGACAAGGTCATTTTGAAAACAAAGGTAGACAATCTTGGAGAGATAGATACAACCACAACTCCAGATACAGAAATTATGATCAGCCATGGAGAAGGAATGATCACCAAGAGGTAAATGACGCAGAAAAAACTGAACAAGAAACAACAAGATCAAGTAATACAGTTGCCACAATTGACAATCAAGGAAAACTTAAATTTTACCCAGTATACATTAATAACAAAAAATGTATGTGTCTACGAGATTCTGGATGTACTACAATAGTTGTACACAGTAGCATGGTACAAGAAGATGACTATGATGGTCAAACAGAAACATTAATGATAGCCGATGGCACTAAAAGAGAATGTAAAACTGCTATTGTCTACATCAACTCACCATGGATCCAAGGCAAAGTTCGTGCAAGAGTTTTACAAGATGCCATTTGTGACCTCATAATAGGAAACGTTGAAGGTGTTGTTGACTATTCAGATGAAACGTATGAAGAATGGTACGACAACAATACTCAAATATGTGCTAGTGTGCAAACCAGAGACTCAATGGAAAGAAAAGAAGAATTAGACATTGATGTTAAAGACAACATAGTCTTAGGAAACCAACCTATAACAAAACAATACTTCAAGAAATCTCAAGAAAAAGCTAAAACAATAAATATAATACAAATGAAACACAACAAAGAAGAAATGAAAACAGAAAAATCTAAATCTAGTAATATTTTGACCACTATTACTAATCATAGATACGGCAGAAGAGATGAACATTGGAATCACAGAGAGAGTAATAATGAGTCTGAGACCATTAAAGTAAAATCATCTATAGTAGGAAGATTAATTGGTCGTAGAGAATACAGAATCAGAAACATTGAAGCAGACAGTAATTGTCAGATACAAATTTATCATGATTATGACTCATCTAATCTAAGTTTTGTTAAACTATTTGGAAGCAAACATGCTATCTCAAAAGCCAAGAGACTTATTCAAAGATCTAGAATTAGGATTATAAATATATACAACCGTGGTTATGGTTGATGAATTATTAAATCTTTAATAGGATGAAAAAGATCTTTAAAAGCCCAGTGCTTGATTTTACCTTATTTGTAATATCATTGTTTTTCAACCATATTTTTGGTAATATATTGTGTGTAATTTCATGCATCATTTCAGATTAGCTTGAAATATTTTTTATTCATAATTGAAACCTTGAGACCAATACATAATGTAATGTAATTATAGTTATATATATAGATATGGTAGAATGATTTTATATAGTCATAAAGTAAAAGATATAATATGGTATTAACAAGCATACCTCATGAGTATGTATTGAACATCTTAACAGATTTTTAATACAATTTTGATACAAATTATTTTGAAAGTAATGCATACAATACTATTGGCTAAGTACAAAGTTGACATTAAATCTGTAAAAGTAAAGAATGCCAAAACACCTTTACTGGTACATTTTTGAAGATTTCTATTATATGATAAGCACAACAAATGATAAGCTTGTTGCAAGTTATTTGAGTTTGCACAATGATATAACATATACATTCATATTTCATTTTCATTTACTTCAAATAAGATTGTTGAAGTTCTACAGATTTTCTTTCTTGAATGTTATGTTAGAACAATTTATGCTTTATTTTGCAAATAATGAATAGTTAAATTGCAATGAATATGAGTATGAATATAAATATGAGTGTGAATATTGAGATGAACATAACATGAATAGAAATGTGAATATGATATAGGTATGAATATGATTATTTCATTTAAGAATAATTTTATTGCATAAAGACCAAAAATGTTTTAGGTTAAAAACATTTTTTTTTTAAGAAAGGGGGTGAATGTCACGTGATAATTTGCATATGAGTAATTGAGAGAGAGACCACGTGACGCGAGAGAAGACGCTAGACGGCGCAAGGGAAAGTGAAGGAATCAGTTGTGTGTTAATGGCCGAACAGAACGGGTATGAAAATGGCAAGAAGCCAGATGTATTATATTGATGTATAAAGTGTACATATTTCGTTTGGATTAAAGTTATTAAATTATCAAAGTCTGATGTGTTATTAATATAAGTTGCTACTCGTCTGTACACGCCTACATAAGTGGAGAAGGTCTAATTAGAAATATTAGTTAAAGACAAACAGTTACAACAGTGGTCAGGCCCATTTGGCCAGACAGTGGTCAGGCCAAGTTGGTCAGACAGTGATTAGGTCCAGTTGGTCAGGTCCAGTTGGTCAGACAGTGATCAGGTCCAGTTGGTCAGACAGTGGTCCAGTCCAGTTGGTCAGACAGTGGTCAGGCCCAGTTGGTCAGACAGTGGTCAGGCACAGTTGGTCAGACAGTGGTCTGGTCCAGTTGGTCAGACAGTGGTCCAGTCCAGTTGGTCAGACAGTGGTCAGGTCCAGTTGGTCAGACAGTGGTTAGGTACAGTTGGTCAGACAGTGGTCAGGTCCATTTGGTCAGACAGTGGTCAGGCCCAGTTGGTCAGACAGTGGTCAGGTACAGTTGGTCAGACAGTGGTCAGGTCCAGTTGGTCAGACAGTGGTCAGGTACAGTTGGTACATGCAATCATTAATTGACTTCCTGTAGCACATCTCTGACAGAAGCAAAGGGTCTACTAAGTCCAAGGATAACTTTATTGGTTCTCATGCCAAGGATCATTTTAATGCAGAAATTTTTTTAAAACATGTTTTTTTGCACAGCAAATTCTACACAAAAGTTATTGTTACACTTTTTCATTTGTCATTTCCTGGTCTAATACTATAAGTGAATCTATTACTTAACACAAAACGATTAACATATATACTCGTTCTACAGCCCATTTCTTCATTAGCTGACCCCCCAAAAATTATAGGAGGGCGTAAACAAAGTAGTACACATTTTAAAAAAACTACAAGCTAAATCAGTCATTTATGATTGTTTCCTTTGTACTACCTATCTTCGTCTTTGTGCTCTTTGTTAGGCAAGAGTTACCACTATTTAAGTTTTTTTTCTACTTTGGTTAACAGTGGCAAAAGCAGGTACATTAAAATTCTTTGTTAAAAACAAAAGTTGTAAAACAATTTATTAAAACGTTCGCAAAAATAAATAAAATGAGTAAATAAGGTAAGTGCAGATGATTAATAATATTTTATAGCTTCTGGTAGAGCTGTCGAATCTTGAAGAATGTAGAAAAGGACCTTGATGATAATAACACCGATATTTAATGTACATGGAGAAATCATGTATGACCCGCTCGTAAGCAGACCCCCCCTTAAACTTTTCCCCTAGGCTTTGTCCAAAAAAGGTTGGCTTTAGAAAGAGTATAGACGGTACTTTACAAGAAACTATTACTTTAGACAACTTTTAGCAGACCACAAGATGAATGGAGTTATACCTGAAGAGTTTGTTCCTGAAACAGAAAAGAGGAAATCAGTGCAAACATTTCTCACTTGGAATGGCTGTCGCATTGTGTTTATAACAGTTAAAATGTCTTCATACCTGTTTAATTATGTTTATAATATAGCAATGGTGTCTATGGTTGTAAAGTTGCATTGATAACTTGGAATTTGCATACAAACTTAAAATAGAGTTATAACATATGACATTATTTTAATTCCGTCCTTTAACTGAAAAAATCCAAAGCTGTTTTGGAGTACTACCGTATTTTTACGCATATTCATACTACAAACCAGATTTTTTTTTAAACGCAACCCCCCTGCGGGGTATATCCTTGGGCAGGGTGTCTGAATTTTTTGTTACTGAATAAGGCATCAATTGCACTATTAAAACATGAACATAAAATTAGATAGTGTGGGGTGTAAGCGTGGGCGGGTTTTACCACAATTTTTTTACAGGATCTAAAAATTCTGCGAGGTATATGCATGAGCGGGTTATCTGCGTAAAAATACAATAATATCTTTAATTTTCAATTTCATTTAAATCAATGCCAAAATTTCTGGTCATAAATTCACTGTACACACAGAAATTTTATATCAGGGTAAACGTAGTCAAAGGTTTACAATTTAAAAAGTATTCCATATCTATATATATAATTCTCCTCTTGGTTCAACCATGCCGGACACCAAGCAAGCTGTCTAACCCCGCCGACCAATCAGCTGGCAAGAAAAGTTAGTGCAGAGGGTGGGGGGTCATTGAGACCAACAATGTGTTCAATTGAGGACAAATCCTATGTTCCTTCAGAACAACAGAATAGCATGTATTTCATGGTGTAGTGGTTATTACATTCGCCTGACACGCGGAAGGTCGTAGGTTCAAGACCCAGCTAAGACATTACTTTTTAATTTTTAAAAATGTTAGTGTTTGTGCCCGTTAATTTCCCACTTTCTTTTCGAACATGAGTTCGCAACACGGCTGTTTATTCGCGTTGTTCTGATTTCTTTGTGATGTACCTTTTGTCTGTTCCCCCCCCCCCCCTTAATTTAATTGTACTTTTTATGAGCAAGCCTGTAGCGTATGCTCTGCCGCGGGGCGTATGCTCTGCCACGGGCCGCATCTAGTACCATTAAATTCTAATGAACAGTTTCTGTAACAACAGGCAGGATTAAGTTTTTGTTTCACTTAAGTTGTCATGTAGATGTCATACTGTAAATGATTGTGTTTCAATTTAAATTAATTACAAGAAAAGTTATGTTTTAATCTTAACCAATAGCTGATGAATATTTTCATGTTCTGACTGACACAAAAAAATTCTTAACTTAACCAAATAATAGTTATTTAATTGAAGATTGTTTAAGACATTTCAAGGTGGCATCCATTTTTGAAAGATGGTGTCAAAGTGATGTCAACAGAGAAATAACGTGAGCAGGAAATGTCCCAGGCAGAACATGCTGAAAAGATTGAAGAAGGACATGAGGTCAGTGGTGGATGGTGTCAGGTGTGTTCTCACCTGGAAGACAAGGGGCCTCTCCTCTGTGTACTTGGAGTTTGACCTGCCTCTCATCAAGGGTCTCTGTGTGGGGGACTCCTGGGACGGACCAATGCAAAAGATGAGACGGATACAGCCCGAGGCCAGGATTTTATACTGTGGATGGAACACATTTAAGTTGACATGAGACAGGTTGTTGTTGACATGAGGCAGGTTGTTGTTGACATGAGACAGGATGTTGACATGAGGCAGGTTGTTGCTGACATGAGGCATGTTGTTGTTGTTGACACGAGGCAGGTTATTGTTGACATGAGGCAGGTTATTGTTGACATGAGGCAGGTTATTGTTGACATGAGGCAGGTTGTTGTTGACATGAGGCAGGTTGTTGTTGACATGAGACAGGTTGTTGTTGACATGAGACAGGATGTTGACACGAGGCAGGTTGTTAATGATATGAGGCAGGTTGTTGTTGACATGAAACAGGTTGTTGTTGACATGAGGCAGGTTATTGTTGACATGAGGCAGGTTGTTGTTGACATGAAACAGGTTGTTGTTGTTGACATGAGGCAGGTTGTTAATGATATGAGTTTTGTTACAGCCAAATCTTCCATTTTTTCAGTAACACAAAAAAATTAAAAATAATTGACAATATTACTGTTATATCCTTGGCATTTATTAATAAGGATAAAATACCATGTTTTCTAGGTGTATTTAGTAAATCAACAGGAACTACATGACTTTATTTTAATGTCTTGAAATTATGAGTCGTTACCAGGGACATTTTTAAAGCTCTTTAGTGTTGGGATTAGAAAATGATGACATAAAAGTAAACACAGAGCTAAACGACAATGTAATTAACAGAAACTTGAGAATGCACCTAAACAAACTGGACAAAGCGCATCGTTAGACAAGTAAATCTTACTTTTGGCTGGTTTGTCTCACAGAGTGCCCTCAGTAATTTGACCTTCAAGTCCACCAGCGTGTACATTCCAAGCCTGGGCACCAGGTCTTGACCGACTACAACCGAACAAACAAAGTCTTGAGTGTATTGACTGGCCACTGGGCTGGAAGAATAGTGGACATTCAGTGTATGGATACTGTTAGAATGTGGACGCAATTTTTTTAATTTCATAACCAGTTGATCGCAATTCTGGAAATTCTTATGGGACTGAGGCGGAAGTTTTCCAAAAACCTCTAATGGCACATTAAGAGTTAAAGCAATTTTTTTCTTCTAATAATAAGTGATTTACCTCATTAGTCCCCCTGGAGGTGAGAATGAGAAGCAAATGAGGTCGGGATATTCTGGTTTCATTAAAACCGACAAGATGGCTGCCACACCGGCCCCCAAGCTGTGGCCAGTGATAACTAGACCTGCTCCTTCCTGGCATATGGAAACATTCATGTCAATTACTTCAGTGGGAAAAGAAATTATCTTATAAAACTGGCAATCATAACATTCATGAGTTGTTTGTCAGGAGAGATCACAGATAACAACATAAAAACCATGAAAGAAATGAGAAGGTTTAAATTAAAACACTTCTACAACATTGATGATATGTCAACATTTTTACTAGTCATAAAACAATGGAAACTGACCAAATACAAGCATTTCTAAACATAACATACATGTGAGCATTTATAATATATCTAAACACAAAACTGACCATGTCTCAATATATGTACGAGGGCTGTGGAAATTAACGATTAATTTCTCAATTACAATTATTTATTTTAATCTATAAAAATTCAATTAAAATGTAAGAAATTATTTTCTTAATTAATAAATTTAATAAACAATATAATAACCCAGATCGCAGGATCTGTATCGCCAAGGAACGTAGTACAACAATCAAAAGCAGTTTAAAAAGTTCAAAATGATATTTTCTATGTATTTGAGACAGGGGAAATAACTCAATAAAACAAAAAGTCAATTACCTGTTTTTTTGTTACTTCCCTTGAGACATTTGGCTTTGATTGAAATTAACGATTAATTCATGATATAAATCGTTAATTTTTCAAAAGTTAACTATCAAATTTAAATTAATTATTACCAGCCCTAATATCTATACATAAAACTGACCATGTCTGAATGTATCTACACATAAAACACATCATCTCAATATTTCAAATTTCTACTCACAGGAAGTTGAGAAAATGCCAGCTCCAGAAGTTGTTTACTTTCCAGCTGAGTTTTGATGTACCTGGCACAATCCAACATGGCAGCGTGGCAATAACAGCTTTCAACTCCGGGAATCTCAAGATCAGCTCCTTTAGCGGACAGATCAGCCAGCGCATCCTGTGATTAGAGTATGAGACTTAGACAATTAGCTTCATCTGTCAAACAAACATTCAGCTATCATACATAGTAGCATAGATTTGTCTCATATAGCTAGCAGTAGTCCAACTATAATCTATTAGCTATCATACATATTAGCATAGATTGGTCTCATATAGCCAGCACTAGTCCAACTATCAGCTATCATACATGGTCCAATAGATTTGGCTAAAGTAGCTAGCACTGAGAGAGACGTGGACATACCTGTAAAGAAAGGGTTCCTCTAATGCTGATGACCACTGTGTTCTTCTCTCTGTCCAAGGCAACATAAAATGGAACTTCTTTAAACTAGTGGTGAGAGTTCAACATCAATAAATCAAGTCATTGTTGGAATGTAAACAATCAAATTTTAGTCTAAACATCAATAAATCAAGTCATTGTTGGAATGTAAACAATCAAACTTTAGTCTAAACATCAATAAATCAAGTCATTGTTGGAATGTAAACAATCAAACTTTAGTCTAAACATCAATAAATCAAGTCATCAGTTGAATGTTAACAATCAAACTTTAGTCTAAACATCAATAAATCATGTCATCAGTGGAATGTTAACAATCAAACTTTAGTCTAAACATCAATAAATCATGTCATCAGTGGAATGTTAACAATCAAACTTTAATCTAAACATCAATAAATCAAGTCATCAGTTGAATGTTAACAATCAAACTTTAGTCTAAACATCAATAAATCATGTCATCAGGGGCATGTTAACAATCAAACTTTAGTCTAAACATCAATAAATCATGTCATCAGGGGCATATTAACAATCAAACTTTAGTCTAAACATCAATAAATCATGTAATCAGGGGCATGTTAACAATCAAACTTTAGTCTAAACATCAATAAATCATGTCATCAGTGGAATGTTAACAATCAAACTTTAGTTTAAACATCAATAAATCAAGTCATCAGTGGAATGTTAACAATCAAACTTTAGTCTAAACATCAATAAATCAAGTCATCAGTGGAATGTTAACTTTAGACTGAGCCATAACACCAAAGCCAACAAGTTAAGCTAAACGACACAGATTAAAATCTATTCCTCTGAATGACATTGAAGCAACCCTCACCCGATTGTGAAACGTCACATAGACGAGATCCTCGTTTTGGAGCCCTGATATTTTTTTGATGGCGGCTGTGTTACACTGGCAGCTGTTGTCCTTGAAGATGGTGTTAACTTTACGAGCACAGGAGCAGCACCTGGGGATGACGGGAGGTCAAAGGTCATGGGACTTGTAAGTCATACAAGTGCTGAAATTTACCAGACATTTATATACACCCAAACAATAACTTTGGTATTCACACTTTTTCTCTCCTTGTCTCAATAAAAGGTCAAAGTAAAGGTCATAGACACCAAAAGAGCTTCCTATAGAGTCATGTATTCAATATTTCATTTTGGAAGAAGATACAAATTTAATGATTTCATAGTAGAATAGTTAAATTGTGATCCCACTAATAACATTTTTTAAATAGTTTTGAAAGGTTTTTCCAAACATAAAATCATTTTCATCTAATGAAGTAACACTTTAAACAAGCCAATGTAGAAATGTGAGAATAATTACTAAACTAAGTCGTTTTAATTCCGCTTCGGATTTTTTAAAAAGTTTTTGTTTTGTTTTATAGACATCGATTTAAACTAGAAAATTCATTATTTATACAAATAAAGAAGTGAACTTTTCTCATCATGACACACTGGCAACAGCTTTCAGTAAACACATCTATGAAATATTGTCATTGGGTTCCAATAAATGTGTTACTATTTATTCCATTGGTCTGCCAAGATTTCAAATGTAAGGTTTTTTTTTTTTTTTTATTAGTGAATGAAATTAACAAATGCTTTAAAAAAAAATATTGAACATTTGTTAGTATTAGTATCTCAAATTAGAAAATTGGTGTAAATTAAATTTATTGACTTTCAAGAAGTTTGTAGGTTTGATGATCCTGAAATTTTTACTGAATCTTATAACTGTAGAGCATTGAGGTTGTCATTACATTGATAAGTGGTGTCTGACCCAGATATATTGTGCCTCCTGGACTAACTCAAATTTATGGTGTCATGAAATATAGTTGTGTCTGAGCAACAGCAGTGAGCCCCCCATCCCCCACAAAAATAAAATGTTCCATTTTCTCCCACATTAAATTCTTGGGATTTCAAAACCTCCCCCCATCACATACATAACTAACAACTATGTAAATTCTCTAGTTATTAGTATCAGCAAATGTAAAACTTGAACAAAAGAAAGTTGGGGAATTGTTGATAAAAAAGATGTTTTAGTAGTAAAATGGTTGAGCAAAAAATGACTACAAAAAATCAAAACTCTATACTTACAAAACCATTACTAACAAATGATATGATGTTTCAATGTAAAATGTTGAGAATTATTAAAGTGCAAGTCAGATACAAGTATTATTATATTTAAAAATAAAATATAAAAAATGAACATTTTCCTAACACATATACATAAAGATAGGACCATGGCTAAGAACTCATATGATGTGTGAAAAATACTAGGTGCCTCTTACATATCTCTAAGTAAGTTTTATTAAAACTTGAATGCTTAAAGTATTTTTTTCCTCAGATAAATCAAAACCATTATTCATTAACTGACTTCATGAATATTAAAGCAAGTTATTCTCTTCACGACAGTCTTGGCAATAGATTAGATGGAGTCTCAAGTGAAATTGATAAACTTTTGAGATTATCAAAGCGTGGTGCCTCAAAGACACATGGCCCGTCATGTACCGGCCCTGAGCATATTGATATTTTGGGCTTACCTTAAAAAGGGTTTGAAAAAGGCCCCAGAACTAGGGGACAGGGTTACAAAAATACTTTGTTTTGACTTATATTTATTACCAACATTATAAGATGGATTTTTGTGCTAATTTCTTAAATGCCACAAGAATTAAAATAGTAACTTTTGAATGATATAAATGACTTAATCTACTTCTTAAGTGAAAATGACCTTTTTTGCTTTTTGTCTTAAAATCACTGAACAACTAAACAATATGAGCGGATACTGTGGTCACTCAACATACGTAATAAGTGACTAGTTGGCAGCAATATTTTTCAATGTTACAAAATGTCTACCATCAGAATATAATGTTTAATATGGACATGTGAAATTAATTCTTTGTGTGTGATCTACGGTTGCTACTCACACTGATGACCTACCTGGAGACACAAGAAATCAGGGAGGACTTGGTGGTGGTGATAAACACTTTAAGGTCTGATGTGTGGCTTCAAATGGAAATTTTCTTTACATGATATGTGAATTTGACTATAAACAGCTTGAACAAAAACCTGACAGTTTACTATAGTACACCAGAGCTGTCTGTAATAGTGTTAGACCCCTGGGCAAAGAAAGAGTGTTGGCCCCTTGGCAAAGAAATAGTGCTTCCC
>MUZC01001455.1:409992-429483 GCA_002072015.1 Radix auricularia
CCTCCCTCCCCCACGCCACGCATCGTCACAAAAGTGAGACCCCCTCCCCCCCTAGGTGCGTGACGTCATTTATGGACGGCCCCTTTGGAAATGTGTATGTGTTAACAGTATTAGGCATCTGTGTTATCTATAAATGCCTGGATATGAAATACCAAAATGTAATAAAATATTACTCTCCACTTATTATTGGATTCCCGTTTTTTTAACAACAGAATCATATTAATACTATGTCATCATCATCAGTCCTGTGACCATTTGGAAGGGGGGACGCATGGACACTTCAACAGTCAACGATCTCCACAGTTGCCTATTTTGAGAGGCGGCCTATAGTTTACTCATTCCCATCCCTGTCCATACCTTTATGTTGTCAAGCCAGTTTTTCTGCTGTCGACCTCTTTGCCGGCCCCAGAGCTGTCTTTACACAATTTTGGCCCCCTGGGCAAAGAAATAGTGTTGGGCCCCTCCCCCGCAGGAATAAAAAATAAATTTACATAATATATATAAATAAACATATTCCCATGGGGCCCCTATGCTGGTGGGCCCCGGGCCAATGCCCGAATGGCCTATGCATTAAGATGGCCATGGCCGGCCCCCATCTACAGTAACCTTGAAGGATATTTTTGGCAGGGTATCATGTTGCTGTACCTGACCGAACCATGCACTCTTACGTCTCTTAATTGTTGTTACAATGGTTTCTTGACGACTTGCGATGGAGTATATTTTGTTCCAGACATATTCATTGGTCTTGTGTTCTAGATAGGAGATCTGGAGAATTTTCTCATGCATTTGTTTTAATACTTTTTAGTTTAATTTTCATACTTAGCTTTTAGCTTAATTTTAATACTTGGCTTCCCTAGAAATATGTTGTTAAAGGCTGTCAATAAAATTGAAACTCAAATGTAATATTTTAACTTGATGCCATGTTTGGCCACTGAATCAAGCACTAAACGTATTTTTTTGTATTACAGTGGATTCAACAAGACATGCCTGTTGCTGCAGAACTACACCTCTCCCTCTAATATAAATACTATGTTAGACTTCTGGCTTCAACTTAGATTGTCATGGTGGAAACAGGTGAATCCTCAAAATTTATTTGTAATGTCAGAAGAACTGAGGAACATACATTGTTGGAGTTGATCAGATTATATTTTGTGATGACTATTTATACAATAGAATTAATTTTTAAAACCAAAATTGTTTTAAAAAATTTTTTTGAAAGTCCACTAAGCATAATTTTATTCTTGTCAATATTTGAAAAAATTTTCAAATTAGATAAGAAAATAACACAATCCTGAGAGCAGTGTAAATGTAGTTTGAATACTAAGAATTGTAATTTTATTTGTGATATACATTTGATTAAGATTGAAATTTACATAGTGTTTCCTAAAAATAAATACTCCCATCCCTCCCCGATTATTTTTCCACAGACCATGCCGGTCTGTTTGCAAATGAAGCAGCGTTCACAGGCCACGGCTAAGAAAGTTCCATGCGCTACACAGCCACCCTTATTTTCCTAACTAGTGTTAGGTATCCATTCAGAGCTGGGTGTACTCAGGGAATAAATCCTTGCCTTGACATGGATTCGAACCCCTGACCATGTGTACGCCAACCGAGCGCGCATGCCACTCAACCACTGTGCACACATTGTCACAAATGTGTGATGTTCCCCCCCCCCCCCCCTTGTAGGCCCATGACGTCATTTATGACGGCCCCTAAACACTATTATGATATGAAGAATTATTTATAAAGTTATGTCTTGTGCATTGAACTGGCTACCTTCAAGTACTTGCCTTGTAATCATACTAATTAGTCATGTTTTATGGATAAAAAATTTAAGGTAGCTCTAAAGATTCATGGCAGGCACACATGTTGATAGGGGAATGATAATCACAAAATGATTTATGTGAAAAAAATTGTGGTAGCAAAGAACACCTAATCTTCCTGTTACAGAGGTTCCTTCTATACAGAAGATTATTGCATCCTACCCTTAGCAATGGTTTATGTCTAGTCATGCACTTTTATTAAAGTTTTAAATATTGATAGTTTTAATTTGTTTTGTTGGGAATTTAATGGAGAAGTTAATGGTTTAATATAAGTACATATCAGAAGATCTAGATTCTTTTTATTTATTTTTTTTGTTTGCAGTTTTCAAATTTCCCTGGAAACTTTTCAGTAACATCAAAAACATTAAATAACAGTCATCCATCGACTGACGTTGGAACTAATGATAATAATAATCAAATGAATAGGATGATTGTCTATCAATTTCCCTGGGGTCCTGAAGTAATTGAAGAGGTGAAAAATGTTGGAGACAAACCTCTCAGAGACCTCCAAATTGATGATGTGGAAAAATATATGGTAAATTAAATATGGTTAAAAATGTTGTCCATTATTAACTCTTTTATCTTCCATTTAAAAAAAAGGATTTTTAAAGTGAAAACTTTAAAATAAGCTGTTTTAAAGGGAAAATGATGTATAAAAATTAAACATTGTTTTTACTTTATAAACAATAACAAAATTTAAATTCATAGATATTATATTGAACAACTTTTATTTAAATATATATATCTCTCATCAATATTATGTATTTTTAAAAATTCCATCATTAAGTTATGGGCATTTTAAAAAATGCCCTAAAAGTGCACAAAATGCGAAGGAAAAAGACAGTGAAAAAAGTGATTATGATGTCTTAGAAAAAAAATCTTAACTTTTGAACCACTTGGGATAAAAAGATGATCTATATGTTTTTGTTAATCATCAAACAATTTCTATACAGCTGTATTACTTTTATATTTTTTAAATTAATTTCAAATTTTCATCCAAGTGCCGAAACTTTAATGCGTTATTTAACTTATTTTTACTGCTAACTATGTTTAAAAAATTTATGCTGATTTTTAAATAGTTTCATAGTTAAATATTAAGTTAAACTTGTAATATATTAATTACAAATCCTGATTCTTTTTTAAAAATATTTTTAAAAAATAATAACTGTAAATGCAATAAGTTTTCAAACATAATTTGTGTACACCTCATTGGACTTTAATGTAACATCCCTTAAAATAACACTTGAGAAATTAGACTTAACAATATCTTCCATTGTTAATATTCAGTTTTTTCCATCGTGTGCATAACTTTGATTTCATTTTTTGCGTTGTTTTAAAAAAAACAAAATTTAGATAGGAATATTGTTATTATTTTAATGTCTTTAAGAAGGGAAATAACCCAATAAAACAAAAAAATGTCAATTACTTGTTTTTGTTACTTCCCTTGAAAGTTTCAGTTTAATGGCATTATACATCTTTATTTTTAGTGTTAATCAAAATTATCAATTAATTAATCGGTAATTTTTCAAAAGTTAGCGATTAAATTTATATTAATCGATAACAGCCCTAGTATGTATCTAAATAAATACATACATTTTCTGTTATTTACATTACCAACAAGGCTTGGGCCTTTGTTAAAGACAGAATAGCTGGTAATATATAGACTATTTTGCCCACTTCTTTCATATCAAGGGCCATAATTTTTTTAAAAAGACTTAAGTTGATATTATACATATAATTATAAAGTCATATTAAATTTAATGTTCCTAGGGACAGATGTTTGGGAAAAAGGCCTGCCTCCCACACTGTATTGAGTGTGAGACCAGTATAGAAGCTGCAACAGCTGCCTGGCTGGTAGACAGCTATTATGAAAGACTCAATAACTCAACAGCTGACAGAAAACACAGCATGGTAAATATTCATGGCCATTGATTTCATCCAGTCACACGTTGTCAGTTTCTTTGTTCACCCAGCTCAAGTTTCTGTTCAACATTATTCTTATCACCAAAGATTCAAGTACCAGCAAATAGAAAGTGCAAATATTTTTTTTAATCCCAATATTTTTTATCAGAAGACTTTATGATAAAACTTAAAAATCTCTTTTATTATACAAGGTAACAGTGAGAAAAAACAACAAACACATAACACATTTTAAATATTCTGAGACTTCTGCCTATGACAATTAAAATTAAAAAAACAACGGTTAATCTTTTCAACTCAACAGTGTTATGTAAGTAAATAAAGATCATACACTCATCAGGTTCTCAAGCTTCACCCGCTAATAGCCCCCTTTCAAGTTGCCATAGCGATCAACTCATCATCCAAAGCCCCGTCCCAAGAGATGCGCCATGTTTGCAACCATCTTGAGAGAGGGTTTAAAGCGGCAGGAGTTACTTGTTTTAATACATCTGAGCACGGGAGCTCACTAGAGGCCCATTTCAAAAGGTAAAATATTATAATCTAGTCAAGAGTCACCAGACATTTGGGATGAGCCTCCTAATAAATTACTTGACATAACCTACATTAAAGGGGGATAAGCCTCCAACTAAACTACTTGACATAACCTTCATTAAAGGGGGATAAGCCTCCAACTAAATTACTTGACATAACCTACATTTAAGGGGGATAAGCCTCCAACTAAATTACTTGACATAACCTACATTAAAGGGGGATAAGCCTCCAACTAAATTACTTGGCATAACCTACATTAAAGGGGGATAAACCTCAAACTAAATTACTTGTCATAACCTACAATAAAGGGGGATGAGCCTTTTACAAAACTACTTTCCATAACCTACATTAAAGGGGGGATAAGCCTCCTACAAAACTACTTGACATAACCTACATTAAAGGGGATAAGCCTCCTACAAAACTACTTGACATAACCTACATTAAAGGGGGAATAAGCCTCCTACAAAACTACTTGACATAACCTACATTAAAAGGGGATAAGCCTCCAACTAAATTACTGGACATAACTTACATTAAAGGGGGATAAGCCTCCAACTAAATTACTTGTCATAACCTACATTAAAGGGGGGATAAGTCTCCTACAAAACTACTTGACATAACCTACATTAAAGAGGGGGGGGGAGGGGATAAGCCTCCTACAAAACTACTTGACATAACCTACATTAAAGGGGGGATAAACCTCCAACTAAATTACTTGTCATAACCTACAATAAAGGGGGATAAACTTCCAACTAAATTACTTGTCATAACTGCACTAAAGGGGGGATAAGTCTCCTACAAAACTACTTGATATAACCTACATTAAAGGGGGGATAAGCCTCCAACTAAATTACTTGACATAACCTAAATTTATAGCAGCTCAATACAAAATAATCTGAACCAATTCTAACTCCAAAGAAATCTGTTGAACACCTAGTTCCCCCATGTATTCATAAATCTTAGAGGTTGGGGGTCACAATTTGTTCCGTACACAATGTTCATATTGATTGTATCATGAATTAATATAATTCTCCTTCTGTTTCTTAAGGGGCGCCGATCTATTCCAGTGTTGCGAACTCATGGTGGCAACTTTTCCCAGGCAGTAGCAAAAAAATCTCCCAAATTAGACTAAAAATTCCCACATGCATTAAATCCAGTTGGTGAACCCAGAAAAACCTAGACAGCATGTAAAAAAAAACCTTGATCCAAAATATAAAAAAAAACCTAGCCAGGATAAAAAATAAACAAATATGACACAACAAATAGCGCAGAAAAACCTAGCCAACACGTAAAAAAACAACAACCTAGATCCAAAACAAAAAACCTAAACATCCAAAAAAAAAAAAATATAGCGTCACAAAGCAACCCCCCACCCTAGAAAAAAGTATTTTTTTATTTTAAAATGAGCATGTTTCAAATAATTTTATTTTATTGTCATTCAAGTGTGTATTTAATTTTTAAATTTTATCAATCTCAAATCTTTAAAGCCAATTCCTAAAAAATTCCCAGATTACCATTTCTATCAATTTGGCTAAAAGATTCCCACGAAATTTCCTAGGAGTTTGCAACACTGATCTATACACTGATCATTAGGGTCCTTGTGAATGCTGAGGTTTTGTCAATATAACTGTGAAGTTGATACTTAGCAGGGCTGGGGTAGAAATAACTGGACGTTTGAGAACAAGAGGAAATAGAAACGAATTCTGCTAATTGCTGTAGCCTCAAATGATTCTTGTTCTGTTGAACCTTGCTCCAGTGACATATTTTCTTTAGATGATATGGTCAGCCCCTGTATTATTAGCCTGAGCTGCCAACATGGTCAGCCCCTGTATTATTGGCCTGAGCTGCCAACATAGTCAGCCCCTGTATTAGTGGCCTGAGCTGCCAACATAGTCAGCCCCTGTATTATTGGCCTGAGCTGCCAACATGGTCAGCCCCTGTATTATTGGCCTGAGCTGCCAACATAGTCAGCCCCTGTATTAGTGGCCTGAGCTGCCAACATGGTAAGCCCCTGTATTAGTGGCCTGAGCTGCCAACATAGTCAGCCCCTGTATTATTGGCCTGAACTACCCACTTATTCTTATACTTATAGCTATCAAAATTTACTAAAATATAAATTATTTTCAATGATATTTTTATCACTAAATAATGGGGTTGCGGAAATTAACTTAATTTCTCAATTAATTGTTAATATTTTTAACAATAATTAAATTATTTTTAACTGTTAGCTCTCACAAAAAAAGTTTAGGAACAATATACTAATTAACATTGTAAAATTATCAGTAAAATTGAGTATCACAACTCACCTATTCTTTTAATTTGAGCAATCAATTAAAATTTTTTTTTGAAATATTAGAATTTTAATAAACAATAGTAATGTCTAAAATAAAATCATAAAATTTATTGCCATCTGAATATTTTGGTCCATTTTTAACCCATGTTTCCACTTAAAACATATAATTGCTTTTAATATTCTCAACCACACAAGAATTGTATTTTTGTTTTAGAAATGATCAGCTTGGTATACCATACACAGTCATTGTGAATGAGAGCACGTCGGATGAAGGAGTGATACATACAAGACAAAGAGACACACAAATACAGGTAAAGTCATATATCTGGGGGATAGATACCGACTTGTATTGTGGGTATGGTCACATGTCTTGCAGTGTAACATCAGTGCTAGAACTAAGGACCAAAACTGTCTGGGGAAGGGAGACAACAACATCACACAAGTGCATTTAAAATAATTGAATGTTTAACTTCATGTAAAATGATAAGTTTGAGAGTGAAACATTTTCAACTTGCTATTTCATGTTTTATTCAACAGTCACCATCAGATATTACAGAAATTGTTGGTTTGCTCTCTCAAAGTCTTAGGACACCATTGGAAGATCAGAACACCAACTAAAATATCATTTAGGAGTGCCTGTTTTTTGTTGAGTTACAAGAGGATAAAAGTAGAATTCAACCATCACCCACAAAAAACAATATTTATTTACATAAATTACATTACAAATTATATGTATTATTTATACCATTACAAAGGAAAAAAATGAGAAAACAGAATAACTCACAAAATATATTTTATTTTTTAAAAACTTTTTTAAGCCTGAAAGACACAGTAAGAAATGTTAGCCCTTTCAGTCAAATTATTTCTGATCAGTATTTAATAAATATTTTCTTACCATGTTTATTCATATATTATCTCAATGAACTGTTTAACTGGGTATTTTTAGGCCATAGCATTCATTTTTTAAAGTTTAGGATAGATAAAGACTTTTAAAGAACATACTCTTTATTTATTCTTAATGGGGCCAACCATATATTAACGTATTAACGTATGCAAGGAAGGGAAGAGGGTTCTTCAATTAAATGAAATTTTGCGTATGGATGCGTACGGGGGGGGGGGGAGGATCTTCGATTGAGATTGAATGTATACTTGCGCACAAATTTAATTTGCATAATACTAAACTGCTCAGGATGCCAACGACGCTTGAGACCAACTGAATCAAGACTGATATGCAATAATGTTTTAGAATTTAATTGAAACGAAAATCTTTTCTTTTAATAACTTGGAAGTAATTAATATTTGATTCAGACATAACTTTGAGGCTTATCCATCTGATTTATTATTCCATTTCTTGAAATTAGTAGAAGTTTCTCTTTCGCCCATCGGTGCCTTAGTCGTTATCTATACTTAATGTGACGGTGATTTCACTGCTTATATTGTTCTATTTAATCAGTTTTTGTCGGGCCATCCGTTAATGATGTCACATGACTTGGGCTAATTTCCCCCCCCCACCTCGTGTCTCTAACTCTTTCACTCTAATCTTCACACAGTACCCACCCTGGTTTACTTATTATTCAAACACTAACTCCAAGTCTCATGAACAACTAAATTTTGTTTAATTCCTTGCTTTGTTAATTATGGTTACTCTATCACTTGTCCGTATCTCAGTCCCTATTCCAAACTATACCTATCTCCGTCTCCCCTTGTGTCTGTGTTTTTTAGTTCTCGTCAGTGCCTCCCTTTAATATCCATCAGCCTCCGGCCCCAAATTCCCATTGTCCAAAGTCAGCTGTCAATAATTGTACAACCCCTCATAAGACATGCTGGGGCTGGTTTGACGTAACCAATCTCTGGTGAGACCACCACCCCCAGACCAGATGGCCTATGTGTTACGGCATGAGTTCACACCACCGTCCAAGAAAACACGAGTTAATACTTTGCACCAGAGCGTCACATCTGGTCTCTGACTCTCTGGACTCTCCGCACCTGTCCAGCTTCTAAGGACACCGTCTCTCTGAGCGTCTACAATTCGCCCTCAGGGCTTCCACAATATTTCTTAAACACCCCCTCACCCTCGTTACAAATGCATGATCCCTCCCCTCGTGACATCATTTAAGAACAGCCCCAAAGAGTAAAACCAATATCTTTTGACTGGCTTAAAATTAATTATTCAAATGCAGGTGGGGGTGGGTGGTTACAAAAACACAGCATTTGTTCGTGCATGGCCCCTAAGCAGAAACCCTCGTTTATTCTTCCAAGGAAATGTTTCATTAACAGAAATGAACATCTCATGTTTAACATAGTAGCTTAACCTGTCTACTACTACTAACATATTAATCCAACTTAACTGAAAATTCCCATAATCTGATTACATCCTACTACAATACTAGTTGAACTATTTAAAATTTTCAGTTTTTAGTTGCATTATCATTATGTGCCCCATGTTTATCGAATATTGTTTCAAATGATTAAATTTCATAAATGTGCCCACTTGACTTTAGAATACTGGGGGGGGGGGTTTGTTGTTTTGTAAATGTAGACTTATTTAGATTTATGGAGAGAAGTTAGAAATATAGTTAACTGGAAATGAGTGGGCAGCTGACTTTTTAAAATAATTCGCTTAGTTGATAGGCATCGCACAAGAAAAAGTGAACAGGATGTCCTCAACAAGAATTGCTAAATTGCTCTTGTGGGTTTCAAAAACTAAAGAAAAATACCTTGCTACTGTTAATGTATGTTTGATCTGACTTTTTATTTCGAGTGGTTAACAAGTACAAAAAAAACTAAGGGTCTCTAAACAATCTTCGTCTGACTGTTCTGCTTAGCAGTTATAATTATATGAACTGTGTAACCTTTGCACCAAAAATCTTTAGACCTCAATTCTTGGGTTCGCCTTTTATCATTTACTTCCTGTGTTACTTCAATGTATTTCCAAATGTTCTTAATAGTTTTTAAAGTGAAATAAATACCAGGGAGAGTATCTGGAAAAAAATTATGAAACAACTAATTTCTGGGTATTAAAATATTGTTTGAACTTTTGATCTTTGTTAATTTATCAATGATATCAGATCAGTTGAATTTAACCAACATTTTGGAGATACACTATGAGATAGTGTGCAGCTCAAAATGGTGCCCCAACGACCCAGCGTCGGGTTAAGGGACAGTTCAGTTCAGTTTGGAGATAAGATTCTCAATGTTGCACTTCTTTCAAGAAAGTTGTCCACTTATTTGCTGGAATGTGCTTTAACTTAAGTGCCACATAGACTGTATAATAAATATTCCATAAAATTACATTGTGTTGTGATCCTAATCCATAATAAAAATTTAACAAGTGCATAGAGTCAATATTTGAAGAGTGGGAAGAATAGTGACTGAATGATTTTAATATTTTAGAGCTTTGTGTTACAATTCTTGTTACAGTTTTGTCAATTAGAGTGAAATTTCTAATTGATGTGTTATATATTTTAATGTTTAGATATATTATATGTACATAATTATGAAAATTTGTTATTGATACAACTAATAAGATGGTCAACTCATTACAGACATTGTTCAAATCAATTAACATTTGTACATATCCTTTAGTCATACAAATACCTCTATTTATTTACTTTGATGATACTTGTCAATATTTTAAAAATAAATATTTACAGACTCCTCATGTAATCATTTTTAAAAATAAAAAAGGCAGTATTTTAGTTTTATAAATTAGTTCATTAAACAGTTGATATTTCTGCACAGTCATGTATTATCTTAGAAATCAATTATTTTTTTAAAAAATAAATTAAAATACCCCCTTAAAAAAGGAGTAAATGAAAATTAATCTCATGATTTGTTGCGATCCTTTATAGATTTCTTTTGGAATTCAGACATGAAATATTTGCTCAGATGTTCAGTCACATTTACAGGAGAGTGATGCAATTTTAAAAAATTCTTAAACGTTAAACCTCTTAAATAAATTGTTAGTAACATAGTCCATAGCATGCTAAATCCATCTCTCTTGTTAAATTTATTAAACCAAAGAAGAAAAATAATCACACACATAACATTAGTAATAAAGACACCAAAATTAAGAAAAAAGAATTTTGAAATATAAATTAATATGTTTAATTATACAGCATGTAACAATGTAATTTCAGTATTTATAACTAACGCCATGGGTCATCATCTAAGACATGCACTCACTGGCTTGAGCCCTGCATGCAGCATTCATTCTTTGAGACTTATGCTACAGATAGAATGACTTTATGTACAACTCTGCCTTGTTAGCCACAGATAGCAGGATTTGATGTGAATGTTACATGCCAGTACAGCATCTGACATGCATCTTTTGTGTGGTCTTGGACAGGCGGACCAAGCAGAGCTTATTTAATTACAGTGAACTTGAGAATTACTCAGGCTTTAAGTTTGGGAAACTCAACACTAGTTCATACAAAAAACAAGGGCAATCATTTTATTTAGATTTGATAACACCTCACAACAGTAACCTCTAAAGACTGATTTAATCTAATTTAGGTTGGATATGGCAGGTATTCTATGTTAGAGATGTAGAAAAAAAATTCATGGCAATTCAAGTAGAAAACAAAAAATTAATTTCAAAAACTAGTTGAGATAAATGATTAATATAATCTCCAATAAAAAAAAGACATGCTCAGGAGTAAAAAGAATTTTTTACCAGTGTCTGTTTCATCAATATTAAAACCATTTGCATTTTCTGTTGTTTACAATGAATTTTTTTTTTAAAGGAGCAATTTCATGTGTATATCCAAATATTTTAATGCATTTATTGTATACTCTGTTTCAGCAGAAAAAGAATTTCTGTAGTCACAATTAAAATAATGAGCTAGTTTTGGGTGAAGACTTGTGTGTGATATTTTAAACATAAATGACTTGAATTCACAGCTTTAACATTTTTTTTAAAAAGCTATTTTTAAACACATGCAACAAATTCACAAATTTCTACACAAATACTAGCACTGCCAACACTGCATTCCTGTATTGTTACCAGTACTGAGGTGACCTAGTTTAATCCCAAGGTTATATCCAAAGTCTTACTTCATGATAACATTTACAATTTTTAAGACTTATACCATGCCACTTATTGTTTTGGTTAGACTTAGAGTAAAAATTATTATCTTCAAACCATGTTGGCTATTTTAACTTTGTCAACAATACATATATGGCAAGGGGACTTTCACCAATAAATTTATTATCAACAAACTGTACTCACAAGCAACATCACAATCTACACACAGAATGGAACACAAGCTCCCCTATAGATGACATCTAGCACCCTGAAGAAGATTAACTTTCCAATATATAGGCAGAAGTTAAAGTCCAAATGAGGCATCTAACATCAAGTCAGTACAATTTTCTTGTAAAAAATGTATTAAAAAGAGCCCATAAAGAATAAGTACACCACATACTTGAAAATCAAAACAAATATAAAAAAATTAAGAAAATTTGATGAATACAGTATTTTTTAATGATAAATGCTAATATTCACAAACACAGTACTTGTTACAAATGAAATGAAAAAAAAACACCAAAAACATTGCTCCCGACTTTACCTGCACATTGAAGCATGCTTTCATAATTGCTTGCAAGAAATTTTGAAGAGAAGATTCTTCTCAGTAAAAATAAAAGATCAACAATGACACATCTTTCGTTAATTAATCTTTCTTACATCATTTTCACAGCACACTAGAGTAGGTTTTAGCAGAATACTAAAAAGTAGATTTGCAATGACATTAAGGAAATAATGAGAAGTTAAAATTAAAATAACAGTTGTCACATAAAAATACTGAAAACACTCTCAATTCAATTTTAGTATTACACAGTGCAAAGTCTTAGTCTTAAATGGAAAGTCAAATCTATATTTCTACCAATGGCATTGCTAAACCTTGCTAAACTTTTTGACACTGCTTCTTTCTCCTTTGGATGGCACACTGAAATTTTTTATTTTATAATCAATATTTGATTAAAAGTTCAAAAGGAAACAGTATATTCCTCACAGTGAAAGTTACCTAGAGCTCGATAGACTTAAAATAAATGAAAGCACTAAAATTATATACACCACACCTCTCAAATTCAAAATAAGATCTAAATGAAAAGACAACTTAAAATCCCTCTGCCAGCAAGTGTTCCATAAGATACAGATTGACTCATATCGGCCTGAAATCATTCATACACATCTGTGAAGAGATGGCAGTAGCTGAATTTCGGACTTCACACTATGTCTATGCCGGTAAGCTGAGCTTCTTTCCTTTCAATACTAAAAATAGAGTTAAAAAATTAACATGTTTAACAGAAATAGCATTAGTCTGTCAATACAGGTTAAATGTCAAATTATTCTTGAATAGATTATTGTAAGCATTTGATTTCCTGCTAAACATAGATGTGAAATTTAGATTTGAAAATCTTTACCATGACATTTAAAAAAATTTTTTTAATGTTTCATGAACTGCTATGTTACAAATAATTTGAAAGTAGACTTTTAAGTAGACTGAAACTGAAAGTAATTAAAATGATTGCCAGCCTTCCACCAAAACTTATAGTGTCTGGGAGTAAACATAACTATAATAAAGAAAAGTATTGAACTAAATCTGTCAGCAAATAAAAGGGATAACAAATGCCATTCTCAAGCTTTGTGGAGTGCTTTTTGTAGATACTATTTATTACTTTACAATCTGAGATTTGCATTGTTAGTAACATTTGTTATCATTGAAGTAATTAATAGGAAAAAAAGGGATGACAGTTCAGAATTTAAAACAAAAAATTCACAATAGCATTTTAATAAGATTGGAAATGTTATGATTTACAATTTTTCTGAGATTTAAATTTTAAAAAATTATTTTTCAAACCAGTTGCTGTTACTTGATATTTTGTGTCCTTTCAATTCTTCAGTGCATTTTAATTAAACTACAGTTGGACCTCGCTAAGTCTAAATCCTCCCTTTTTTATTGTTAAGTCCCAGCAAAATTCCATAAGATTAATGTATTTTATATCTTAATTCAAAGATTTGTTGGCTTCCAAACTCCCTTAGTTGAATTTCCCAAGGCATTTGAGCTATTATTCTGGGGCGTAAAGCAACAAAAATGTCTATTTTGAGACCAAAAATCAACTAGACAAGAAAAAGAAGTGGTTGGAAGGATAACTAATCTGTGTGTCCCTTGGCTGCATGCTGTGTGACTCTTTTTAAAAAGAAAAATCTTACTCCCCATATCCCACTGTGGAGGGAGGAAAGTGTGTGGTTTGGGGGGGGGGCACTATTCTAGTGGTGAGTGTTGTCTCTGTCAAAGCCAAGTTGGCTTCCTTTCATAGGAAACATCAGTCACCTCCTCTCTTTCCTGTCAAGCCTTCTCATCGGGATGGCTGCCACCCCCCCCTCATATCAACATTGTCCTTGATTAATCTGCGCCTACAATGCCATTTTCCCGAACTGGAAAACTCTTAAGTATGTTTTTTTTTCCTGCAGGTCCCTTTGAGTTCAACTTAGCGAGGTCTGACTATGATTAAGACACAATTATCAGCTTCAACATATTTGGGGCATTCATTATATATGGCTGCAGGCTTTAATTAAATATTCATTCCTAAGCCTTTTAATTACAGTTTCCAGACACTCTAAAATCAAGCAACACTTTAAAAATATTCATAAAATTTTCAGGATGTCGAGCAAATAATTTTAAGTTTCTGTAAAATTTAATCACCAGCCACAGGATTTCCATGCACAATTGCAAACAACTATCAAATATTTTATTTGTTGTAGGGTCAGTTTTCACACCCCCCTCCCCAATAAGAAAAAGCAAACAAAACATTTTTTCAGGCATTAATAATGTCCATTGTAAATATAAATCATCTTTAAAACATATATAAATATCATGCAGTTATGTCATCTTGCAAGCTACATATTTAGTTCCTGACATTTACACAAGATCATTCTTTGATGCTTTTTATACTGTTGAGGGGTGTTCAGGTCACTAAAAAATACAGCTTCATTAATTGGAATCTTCAGTTGAATTATTTGTAATATAGTTCTTTAAATCAATTTTCTTTGTACAAGTCAATAAATGATATAAACCAAATTCATTTTCCTGAATTATCACAGGTTTGTTGATCAGAAAAAAAGAAAAGGGAAAATGAATTAATTAAATGAATCGGTTAACCACTTCTCTTTCTGAGGGATACAACTTACCTCGTTTCTTTGCCAAAACCTAAATAAAGATTTAGGTCCTTATTTCTTAGAGTTTATTTAAGGGCAATAAATTACTGTAAAATTATTTATGAAACTTTTTTTTAAATTTCATGTAAACAAATCATTAGTTAAATTTAAAGAAAAATATGTCTATTTAAATGACAGTAAAAATAATATGGAAAAGGAGATTTTAACTTTAACAATAATATTTTTCATTTAGGGTAAAAATATTCAATTCAAAATAAAGTCATAATTGAGAAAGAAAGACCTAAATCTTTAACATTTATAAAACAACAATCATCCACACATTTTTACAAAATGACCCACTTTTAAATATGACTAAATGGAGAAAATGATAAAATCATTACCTTTAGTGATGTACAAGTAGAAAAAGTCACAGTAGAGAATTGTCTGAACACAGCCTGCCACTACAGCTATCAAATCAAAGAAGCCTTCAAAATAGTAGCGGTAAATCCAATTCAGAATATAGAGTGCTCGATACGAACCTGGGAATAGGTTGATAATCATTTTCATTTACACATATCAATACAAAGTTCATGGCTAACATTCAAATTCATTGTTTTTAGATAAGGAAAATTTAATAAACATTGTTTGGCTTCATAACTTTTAGACATATAGAAGTGACAAATTTACACTAAAATTCAAGTTGCCCTAAGGAACACTTTTGAAGAAATGATTTTTATGTTTAGGAATTGAACAATTTATATAGTTATGTTTAAATGCAGTTAATTGCACATAAGGGAAAACAATTTCATATCAGTTTATGTACCCAATGCAAACAAATAATGAGATGTTATTGTCTCAGCTTCGCCAGTCTTGCTCATCATAAAGAGTTGTGGTAAAATTGCTACAGACTCCAAGTAGATAGAGAATGTCCAGAGAATCTGCACATCAGGTAAAAAAAAAATATAGATATTCTTTTAATAAATATATATAAATCAATCTTCGATATATATAATCTATAAGCAAAAAATAAGTTCTGCACTTGCAAATAGGCAAAGAAAAAAAACAGGATTTGACTAAACTGCTTACATTATTTTAGAAATAATGCTAATTGCTTATGGCTATAAAATACAATCTTACCAACAATGATTTGATACATTATTTTAACTAAAATACAATGTTAATAGGGTAGTTCCATGTTTAAATAAAATGTCTCTATAAGTGACAAGTTTATTTTTTAAAAGGAATTACTAACCTCTAAGGGACTGAACTCATGGTTGACCAAGAAAGCCAAGCCTCCCACAGGAACTACAAGGAATTCCATGCGGAAAGTATCGTGGTTTGCATCATAAGTAGCCCGAAACTTGAAGTACATTAGATATACAGTAAGGAGGGAAGTCGAGATAAAAAATATCTTCATGACTGAATTGTAGAGGGAAATGAATGTTGTAAACAGATCCAAGTAACGGGATGCAAATACCATTGCAAACAGAATCTGACTTTTACCAGAAATACCTACAAAAAAAGAAGAAAAAAATAGAATTAATAATTAGACAATTTATTTTTCTTCCAATGTTCATTCAGAATAAATGTGTTAAAATTGGGATATGCATATTAACTATTAAAGTCGCAAAGCATTGTAATGCGTCCCTGCCCGCTATCCCCAGAGCGTCCTAGATACCAATCTCGTTAGAAATGAGATCTCGGAAAGTAAAAACTCTTCAATGCTTGAAAAACTTACGGCAATGGCGGCCGTTCCCGCTCAATTCGGGATGTTTTTTGGTAGTTTTTACGGTATGGATTTTACGCAATTTTTTAAATTTCACAACCAGTTTATCGTAATACGGGAAATCCTAATGGTAATAAAGCGGAAGATTATTAAAAACCTTATGCAACTTTAAGAGTTAATATATTGAATTAAAATTAATTCGTTGATGGTTTAATAATCCTGTTTTATCTAGCCTATGTAACTGTAACTTAATTCGTCTGTTTTGTGAATTACTCATAGAGAGTTCATTTTGTGTGTCAAATCTTAAAGTCGCAAAGCGTCTCTTCCCGCTATCCGTAAAGCGTCGTAATGCACCCCTAGATACCAATCTCGTTAGAAATGAGATCTCGGAAAGTATAAACTCTTCAATGCTTGAAAAATGATGTATTTGACTTCCGGCAATGGCGGCCGTTGGCCGCGCTAGTGTTATCACTCGATACGCGATGTTTTTTCGTAGTTAAATTTTTTTTTCGAAGATACATTTTCGCTATACTTAAGTACTAAAATAATAGTACTAAACTACAGGTAAATATTGTTTTAAACTCAGTACGGTCTTTTGGATGCGTAAAATAACCATTCTTAGCCTAAAAAATGAAGACAGTATGACAATAATATTATAAATGGACTTAACTACGCAAATTTTTTAATTTCATAACCAGTTGATCGTAATACGGGAAATCCTTACGGGACTGAGGCGGAAGTTTATTGCAAACCCTTCTGCGACTTTAAGAGTTAAACTCAGAACGGTCTTTTGGATGCGTAAAATAACCATTCTTAGCCTAAAAAATGAAGTCAGTATGACACTAATATTATAAATGAATTTTACGCAAATTTTTTAATTTCATAACCTGTTGATCATAATACGGGAAATCCTTACGGGACTGAGTTTATTGCAAACCCTTCTGCGACTTTAAGAGTTAAAAATAACCCTGGCGAGTTAACAAATAAAAATTAATAGGACATTTTAATTAATATTTAATGCCCTAGAAGGTTATAGCAAAACTTCCGCTTCAATCCCGTAAGGAATCCCTGCATTGCAATCAACTGGTTATGAAATTTTTAAAAATTGATAAAATGTATTTATGTTATTATAGTCATACTGACTTAATTTTTTAAAAACACTCAGCATTTTTTTATAAATTCATATATATTAAGCTTGTTAAAGGTTAACCGGTTAATCGGTCCTCAGATCAGGACCGGTCATTTTTATTCAGGACCGCGTAACCAAAAAGAAAAAAAAACTAGCAGTAAGGTAGTGAAAAAAAACAACACAAGCCGTAACACGCCTCGCACCTCTCCCTTTGTCACAGTGAGTAAAAGTGATACCACAATCCATGACAAGTAGGTTGGCATTCAAGCCTTCAGTCTCCTAGCTATAAGCGTGCGTACATGACTCGTTATAGCCTTGCTTCACTGAAGTTCACAACTAATAGTACTAGCTACTGCTAAGGAATGATTCATTTTTTTTTTAAATTTTAATTTGCTTAGTTGTCGAGGCACTGTGACTGTACGAGAGCTAACACATTGCGTGTTTGATGTCAACAAGGGTCAAGGCCGAGGCTGTTTATATTTATATTAATTATAGTCTGTTTCTTATAAAGACAAAGCTATAAAAGCATATGACCCGTGACCTATCAGGATTTTCTGATCACTGAATCGGCGCACACCACTTAGTGAAGTACATGTACCTATATTACGAGAGGTATTTGAAAGACGTAGCAAAGATACTTGCGATTAATCGGCCCACAAATTCGAGTTTGGTCATTTAGTGACAGTTTTCCTGCTAGTCAAAGGCATTTGATTTCCACATTAATAGTACAGCGAGTGTAGCTCAAACCCTATTTGAACAGAAAAAACAGGGAGGGGGAACCTATGCCACGCAAAATTCAATTATTCTGACGAGTTGACAATTGAAAAATATGTTTTTTTTTAATAAATTCCATTTTACAGACCTGTCAACTTCCAAAAAAAAAAAATCTGTAGATGGTGCGCGCGCAAGTCGGGATCGCGAGTCATTAGCGCCGTGGTCTAAATCTATACACTTAATTATCAATAGTTAAATAATTAAAAGTTAAAGAAATAATCATTTACCTTCATTTTCATGTAATAGTCCACAGAATGAATATTAACACCATTACAAATGTACATATATACATATGCACATAACAGAATAATCATTATTTACATATGTACACAACTTGCATGTGTTCAGTTTGACAACATTTCTCTTGTGGCCTTTTTACATTTGCCCAACAACTCTTTGGACATATGTAAGTTGCCATGGCAATTGGTAACTTTGGTGACCAACAAATTAGACAGTCTCCACTTTCATAGAGGCCCTTGACTCTGTATAGTTTTTCTTGACAATAGAAAAAATTCTTTCGGCATCTGCATTGCTGTGGGGAATGCAGCACACTGCAAGCATGGCAGTAGCCAAATCCTTTAACTCCACTTGGTCTGTTATTGGATTTTTAAAGTTTTTCAGGAAGTGCCACTGTTCATCCACCCTGGTTGAGGTAACCACTTCCTTTGGTAGGTCCATAATCTGGTACTTCCTGAATTGTTCCTCATAGGAGTCCAGTGAACAGGTCATTGGGATTTTCTTTTTAAAAAATTGAAGGTCAGCAAAGGTACCACTATCTCTCCAATTCATATTTAACACTTTGGCATGCTGGTAGAGTGGGTCAGATAGTGGAAATTTCTCTTTCATATACTTGAGAGCTACAACATAGAAAGACTTTAGGTGCTCTACAACCACTTTTCTTGACTTCTCATTCAGCTTTTCCAAAAGTGCATTAGTTTGTAGTTTCACTGTCAATGCTGTTAGCTGCAGCTGCATGTTTCTTAGTAGTTATATGTTTTTGAATATCATTATAACCACCCCTTTCTATGCTTAAGTGGGTTTGGCAAAGATTGCAAAATGCAAATGTTTCCCCACGGGATGATGATCTAAGAAACGAATGCTTCTCAGTATATTCCTTTCTAAAACGTTGAGCAT